>VZTV01031285.1:0-23278 GCA_013400875.1 Anhinga rufa
GTCAAGCGCATAACCGCTCTTCCACATTACTGGTGCATTGCTGCCAGGTAGAATTCCCATTTCTTCATTTGAGGACTGTTTCAACCACCCAGTGAAGATGTATAAAACATATTTAACACTTAGTAAACAAGCCCTTGAGCTAGCTCATGTATTTTTCCAGTTAATTTAGTACTTTGCTAAACACAGCTACACTGTCCATTTCTAAATCTGGTATGCATTCTGTATCTTTTTCTGTCCATACAGCACATGTGAAAAGGGTTTTGCTAATTACAGTTCAATAGTTCAGACCTATTGTATGTTGAGATCATTCTAATTGCATTCTCGGAGCATACATTGAGCTTGATGGTGATGCTTATTAATTTTTTCATTGAAATTGCTACCTCTCATCTCATCCATGGAAATGCTTTCTCTCTGAAACACAGCTGCATTATGACTTGCTATGATAAATGTTAATTGATAAATGATATACAGAGACTCTTGTTTGAACCTTATTACAGATTCCAAATTAAAACTTGTAAAGCATTTTTCTGCATGCATGATTCGTACAAGACATGGGGAAAAATAGATTTTGGAAAATATGTGAAAGATCCCACAAATGGACAGGCAGAACTCTTAACATAATGTTTTTACCATGAGAATGATTCTTACGTTAATCATTGAAGCGAACTCTAAAGTGACTCCTTTACTAGTGGATTAAAGTGATAGGCTTAACAATATGTATTTCCTGCTCATTGATGTGTGAAATATCTTTGTTTCCAGCTTTTGTGAATGTATCTAGGAATGAGGTGATTTATACTCCTGCTACATGCAGTTCTATTGCAACTCAAAGCTGCAGCTGCCATGTAAGTTCAGCAAACAAAATCTCCAGGTAAAGATTAGCAGCAGTTTCCATCTGTGGAAATACAGTAATTTCTGAATTGGGAGAAGTCTGGGTCCCAGTTAGTTCTAGTGGCCACACCTCAAAATCATTATGCTTTATTCAGAAGTGGGAGCTCTCTAGAGTAGATTTCTATTTGTGTTTATGTATTAGTCTAATGTGTGTAACTTCGTTTTGAATGGACAATGTAGCTGGTGAATGTGAGGTCCGCGCTGCCTCGCGGTCGGGTCTTGACACTTTTATTTGTGTTCTGAACTTTGTAGCAGGAGTGATCAATTGTACTGTGATCAATTTGAAGACATAAAATGATCAGCAGTTCTGATCTGTCAATCCAGTTCATGCTTTCAGTAGTTGTTAGTGTAGGATCTTCTGGATTAATATGAAAGTGTATTTCAATACCAGGCTTACTTAGAAAGGGTAGGAAAGTGAATTTGTACATATGTGTATTGAAACTCTCCTGGCACCAGGCTCTTCTATTGATTTAAGTTGCCTTAATACCATAAATCACTAGAAACAGCTTCATGGATAATTGTACTATAAGTGGTACTTTGTACTGGGAAGTGGAAAAGAGCAAGGATTGTTTTCAGTTTCTTTAATATGTGTACAGCTCCGAGTTTTGCTAATCTACGGGTCTAACTTAAAATTAATTTTTTTGTTAGATGAACACCTATCACTCTGCATGTTGGAGCCTGTTGACTTCAAAAAGCATAGTTGCATGTAAAAATGTCACACGACTCTTTCCACTTCATTTAAATTTTTGCTCCCTTTTAGAAAACATCTTTGCAGTAAAAAGGGTGTTTAATCCCAGCCTGTGTGATAGCGATGTTGTTTTGAGTTTAATGGAGTGTGTTTAGTATACGTGTTTAGAATGTAATGTGTGTATTTTTACGAATGTTGACAGTGCTTATGTATTGTATAATGAGCATTGTGTATTTTAAAGGTTGGATAAGAGGAGTGCTAGGTTTTAAGAATGAGGTGGAATTGTTTCTGTAGTATTTGGTGCAGCAATGTTGCTTATGCTTCTGGGCATCATGTGTGTCTGTTCTAGCTCTTTTCATTTATTGTAGAATGTACTTCTTCCAAAA
Organism: Anhinga rufa; assembly: GCA_013400875.1. Classification (NCBI taxonomy): domain Eukaryota; kingdom Metazoa; phylum Chordata; class Aves; order Suliformes; family Anhingidae; genus Anhinga; species Anhinga rufa. The sequence goes on from VZTV01031285.1 coordinate 1,963, forward strand.
ACTAGTCAGAGATAGAAAAAAGTCTGTGCTGTTATACAGGTGGGGCTTTCAACAAATAATTGATCTTTGGCTTGTAGATGTCTTAACCCTTGAGAGCTGTAGGGATTGTACTAAGGTACTAAAACAAAAAGTCTGAGGTCTGAAATTTAATTGATGTTTAGTTTGGAGGCTGAATTATAAAATGAATTTAAACAACTGGCTCAGCCAACAAGGATTATTGCTTCAATATACAGCAGAGTAAAATAAACTACTTTAGATGAAAAACTCTTTTGTTAAGACATAAAGTAATTTTTTTTTTCTGATTTTTGGACATTTTTCAATGAAAAGATTTAAGGTTCCCTGCAGTTTGCAGAAGATAGGACTGTTGATAATTATCTTCTCCCTCAGGTGTCCTGGTTGACTTTTGTGAGGTAGGTAGCTCTGGAATCACTCACTTCAAAGTGAGTGTCCCACAAAGTGGGACAGCTTTTTCTTTTTCGTTGCTGAGTGCATAAGTATGTATTTGGTGCAAAATTGCCTTGACAGGAGAGACTGCTGGGAAGAGGTCCTAGGACCTTCTTGCACCCTGTCAATGAGGCGCTGCCTGGGAATCAGTCCTTGGTTTACATCTCTGCTAGCAATCTGCAGAGAAAGGAGCTGCAGCCTGGGTTGTCCCTGGGAGTCAGATTGGAGATTATTGTAACCTTGCCAAGGACCAGCTTGTGCTTCACCTTCTCCTAAGACCATTCTGCCTGCCTGTTGTCTTCTATTACCTGATGAGTTACGCCTGGAGGATAAGTGAATTTGCCAGGAAGATGCTGCATGCAAAGCAAGAAGGAAGGGGTAGGAAGCTCACCACAGAGATGGGTGAACTGTTACAGGTGTTAAAGGTGGAAGGTCTGTGAGGTGAGCAGCGCTTGCTGTTTGCCCTGCTAGGCAGCGAACAAGATTTTAAAAAAGGATTTTACTTGATCTTTTTTAATTAAAAGAATTACAGCCTACACAACAAAGCAGTCGCTTGTGGAAAAATTGTGTTCAGAAGACCACTTAGATTATGGAATTTAAGGGCATGGAAATGAAGGTCTAATTAAAATTAATGGACTCTGAGGATGTGGGCTTGGGATGGAGGAGAAGCAATGGGCTTATGTGGCAGGTGAACAAGGAGGAGGTAGATGATATGGAGCTATGGAGTGAGGTTACACTGTTTTCATAATATTTTAATACAGTTTTAATAATGCCTTCTATGCCCCTAAAACTGATCAAATTGCTGTGGATTTTACAAAGTGAATCAGGCTTTGTTTCTTTCGTCTAATCTGTACGGATTAGAAAGTGCAATGTTCAGTTAAATTTGTGCGGGCTCCATGTAAGTGCTGGGATGTGTGCATAGGCAGCTGAAAGGAGGCGGATTGGAGATAGCTGAGCTTCCAAAAATATAGTGAGGAACACAAAATTCTGCCTCTGCACTTCTCTTGTAGCAGTAACGTTTTTTTTTTCTCTCTCAAATGCCCGTGGTCTTTGTTTCTTCTAACATTCCTCACTCTCCTATCTGTAAGCTCACTTTCATCTACAAAACTTATTTTCCCTTGTCATTGTTATTCCTCACCCCCACCCCCCTTTTTTTTTCTCAATCCTCCTCTTTTTCCTCAGGGTTCTGGGATTCTTAGTTGTAACCTTTCCTGCTACTTCTGCTGTTTTTGCTTGCTGTCGTGTGATTGATGACTGTGCTTCTGATGCTTACTCTTTAATTTCTACAAACCTGTCTGGCACCACTCAGAAGCACCTTTGAATGGCTGGAGCTGAAACCTGGATCAACAGTTCTTAGCCTGTTTGCCTTAGGGTGGCCATAAAGAGACTACAGTTGGTAGAACTTGTTCAAGGAACAGTTTTTCATTGGACGAAAAAACAAACCAAACAAAAAACCCCTTCCCAAAAACCCCAACCAACCAAACAACAAACCCCAAACCCTAAGTAAGTATGCACACAAATTTGTGTGGACCAGAAATGCAGCAGCATAATTTTCCATGTATTGCTGCTTCATTTATTTATATATTATTTAAAAATGATGTTTAAAACTCTGCTGCTAAGAACACTTTTTCCATGACTTTTTTTTTAAGCTTCCAGCTACACTAATTTATTTTTTCATATACTGTTCTGTTCTGCTAAATTCTCTAGTAAATCTTATGACAGACAACTTGCTTAAGAGAAATACAGGTAAGGCCATGTAGTTAAAAAGTTTTCCTTGTTTTACGAGATTGTGTAACTTAAAGGAGTATCATATGACACTTTTAGAAGTATTAGAAGTAATACACATCTATGTATTACTGAGAGAGAGTGAAGCAGCATACAAAATTTGGCAGCTGACTAATACCAATTACAGGCAACTCATTCTGCAAATGATTGGTTTATTTTCTTTCAGGTAAAAAATGAAGATAAAGTAATTTTTAACCTGGTTAAATCTACAATGTATTAATTTTCCTTGCCAGTATGGATTTTCTCTATCAATATTGATTTTGGGGAGATAGACCTCTTATTTTATTTGCCTATGGAAGAGGCCAAGCAGGACATATTGACCTATTCCTTCAGTCAAACTAGAGCTGTAATTTGATAGTGAGGTTTGTAACAGACTAAATGAGCTGTCTGAACTTTGCACTCCCTGAATAAGACTCAGCAAGCTTTTTCCTTGTTTTTAGAAGAAAGAAAATACTGAAAAATGGAGATGTTGATGTACTTTGCTGTACAAGAAGTAAATTTAACTTAGGAGGTCCACAAATAGATATGTACTCACAGCTGTTGAACTTTTATCCTTATTTTTAACAATGAATTAATTTGATTCTAAAAATTCTCAAGTTCACAGAATCACAGAATGACAGGGGTTGGAAGGGACCTCTGGAGATCATCTTGTCCAACCCCCCTGCATGAGCAGGCACACCTAGAGCAGGGGGCACAGGACCGCGTCCACGCGGGGTTTGAACGTCTTCAGGGAAGGAGACTCCACAGCCTCTCTGGGCAGCCTGTGCCACTGCTCTGGCACCCTCACAGGAAAGAAGTTTTTTCTCATGTTTAAGTGGAACTTCCCGTGTTCCAACTTGTGCCCGTTGCCCCTTGTCCTGTCATCGGGCACCACTGAAAAGAGTCCAATCCCATCCTCCTGATACCCACCCCTCAGATACTTATAAACATTGATAAGTTTCTCAGTCTTCTCCAGGCTGAACAAACCCAGGTCTCTCAGCCTTTCCTCATAAGGGAGATGCTCCAGCTCCTTGATCATCTTTGTAGCTCTCTGCTGGACGTGTGAAGTTTGTGAAATATTCCCCCAAATTCCAGAATGGGAAACTGCTTTCAACTCTGACACTGTTTTGATGTTTGACCATAAGTGAGAACCTTGTATCTTGTCTTGATTTATCCTTCTGTAATGTTTTCCATAAGGTGGGTGTGTGGCTTAGATAAGACCTACAAACCACCCAGGATGTTGGGATGAAAAAATCCTGAGAAGTCTTTGAATGGATGATAATTTTATAAGGTAGTTTGTAAAATAGCACTTTTGAGATGGAGTATTTTTTTTGTTGTGTTTGTGTTGTGTGGGCTTTTTTTAACTTTATTTCCTCGTGAAACATTGTTTAAAATTGTAATAAGATATATTCCGCCATCCTTGTACAGTTTTACTAAGGGTGTTCTTTTTATAATAGTCTTTATTGGAGGTTCTTTATTGCTTGCAAAGTTCATTCTGAATGTCAGCTCAATCTGAATTCAGTTGTAAAACATGAGGCCTTGGTTTGTTCCTGTAAATTGCTGGGTCATCTTGTTTTACTGTAATATGAAATCTAGTTTTTGGCAAACTCTCTAAGGTAACTCTGGTTTAGAGCAACTAGAGAGAGACAATGAGGCGACTCTGGCTCCTTGTGCACAAGACCTTTGGGAGCTGTGCTTCCCATTTTTCTTCAATGGTTGGGTAAAGTGCTAAAGAGACTCAAACAAGGTAAAGGTCTCCCAGGTTCTGCAATATACTTCACACAGTCTACTAAATGCAGGATCCTTCATCATGTAGCAATGGAGTAGCATATTAGCATTAACAAGACTTTATTAAAATACTTGGCATTTGAATTAAAAGAGAACAGAAGGAGGACCTCCAGCTTTTTCAGGAGAGAGGGGCATGGTCATTATATTACCACTTTAACATAGTCTTCTAAAACCAGACTCTCTTGTGGAATCAAGTTGATCTTTACTCAGTAAAATACTTAAACCTATGGTAGATTTTTGTTGCAAACAATGGCTGAGGTGAGATTTTTCTTTTTTGTAGTGGTCTGTTATGCAAAAGTAGAGATATAAAGGAAAACAGGGGTGTTTTATGTATTAAAGCATCCCTAACTGTCATACCACCTGGTGGTTCCCCTGTCTGCCTCCTGCACTTCCAGGTTTCTGAGGAGTGCCAGCAAATTGGATATTCAGATCCTCTTATGTGGTAGGAAGGAGTACTGAAGTGTGTGTTTTATCTTTACACTTACCTGGAATAAAACAAGAAATTGGTTTTTTGTTGTCTTTTTGCTTGTTTGGGTTTATTTGAAAGAATAATGTAATTCTAGTAGTGATTCAAGGGCCATCTTTTTACATGTTTCCTAAAGCCATAGTTACAGACAAATATTATTCTCTATCTGAAGTGAAAATGTATGTACATTGTAAGTGGTACTGGTACAATGAAGTGTTAATTTCAACTATTTCACTTGTGATTTCTGCTCTCATTTAGCTTGTGCCATAAGTACTTCTGGAACAATCTTTTTTTTTTTTTTGGTGGTTTTCTTTTGTTTGTTTTGTTTTTTTGGTGGTTTTGGTTTTGGTTTGTTTGTTTGTTTGACAAATGGTACTATTCTACTCTTAGAGAAGAAGCATTGCAAATATTAAGTGATTGTGAAGGATTAAAGACCAAAGCTCATTTTCCCCGTACAGATATAACGGTTCTTTGTTCTGGTCAATATTATGCTGTGAGTGGTGATACCACAATGCTCAATGACTGTGAATAAAGTCAAGCAGAGAAAATACAGTATTGAAGAGACAGATAACTGCAAAATCTCTGTTCACAAACTGCCCTGAGATTCTGTTGATGGCATGACTGCAGTGTCAGGTTTCGGGTCTCCTGATGTGAGTCCTTTTGTTTAAAAACCCTCAGGAAGGAAGTATACCTATGAGCACTGTTTGGAAGAGGTAATTTGTTTTGAAACTAGCACAATCTTTCTAATTGTGCCACTTCCAAGAGCAGTTCTGTTGTTGGTTTACCTTTCATATATGGGAGATTCTGCTTCTGAGAGGCAAAAAAAGTTCTCTGGAATTTAAAAAGATCGGTTTTTGTAACATGGATTTCTGATCAGGTATACATAGGGAGGTGGCAAAAGGTTATACCAACAGTGGTAACTTTGAAAATCTTGGAGTAAACAAAAGCCTCATTCAGTTTTTTTTTAATGTTTGATTAAATGTAAGAAAGCTTAGAAAGATTTCCTGGTAGGGTTATCTGTGTAGTAACAAATGGTTAGGCTATTGTAATATGTGTATGAAGCTCTCTAGACTACTGTGATGAAGCCTCAAATGTTCAGGTGTAATCAGGATATTGAAAATTTAATATTAACCCTCTAACTGATTATATGGGACAGGTATATTTATGAATTTATGAAGCTGATGTTGAATGTCCATAGGTGGCCTGACTTGTCATACACACAGCATCTGTGTGCATGTAAAGCATGTAGAGACTGCAGATGTGCAAGGGTCAACAGTCACATATTACATTAAAAAGGACATGGCAGTTACATGGTGTATTCCCTAGGTTTCAGGGAGTGTGTTTCATGTGTAGATGGTTATGCCGATTATCCTTCTTCCAGAGATGGGGAAGGCAAAGCACAGGGAGATTAAGTTACCTGCCTAAAGTTACTGGCAGGTCGCTGGCAGGGACTGACTCCATATCTCACAAATCTCTTGTCAGTGTTATGTTCACAGAACCAAAATAAGACATTTGTATTGAATTTTTTTCTTAAAACTCTGAAAAGGCTGCTGTATTTTTATAGGCACTGTATTTCAGAATGCTTTCAGATGTTTTTAAGCATTATAATTGTCTATATTCAGAGAAAAGAGGAAAAACCCAGACCCCTTTTTTTCTCACACTGAAGACGGCATTCACACCCAGATGCAAAATCCCACCCCAAAGCAAATTTTACAGCTCAATTATCAACCCCTGGAAAAGAATTCAAAATCGAAGTGCTGACAGTTCCTTAATTACAGTGATTTTAACAGAACCTGTAATAATAAGGTAGCACCCAAGTTTGAGCTGCCATGTCACAGCTCTTGAACCCAGACTCACAAAAATCCCTTTCTGAGTGGTAATGCAATGTAATGCCATTCAAGGGCGACTTGCATCTGCTGTTCTCAGTGAGCACATCATTTTCCTATCATTATGGCTTCATGGCTTCATGGCCTGCTGCTGAAAGTATGTCTTAACATGTTTTCAGTTGTCTCTGCTTCTCTGAAAGAAAAACCATTTCATTCTTGGACTAGATAAAAGCCTGTGTTATTCTAGGCAATTGAGGAAGAATTAGCAGTGTTAAAAAAAAAGGTAATTGTTCTTCTTTGTTAAAAAGATCTTTATGGCAAGCTTTACTTTGAGGCACTGGTATGTCAGTAATTCATAGGTTATAGTGGCAACGTCTTCATAGAAATACTTGCCCACGGAGTGTGGAAGACTGATATACCAGTGACCGAATTTTTCAAGGTCTGTCTGTTTCCCATTCTGCTGTGCCATAAGCTAAAGATTTTTCTGACTTGTTTACTTTAGACTATAGAAAATAGTTGAGGAAGCTGGACTTGGTGAGAGCAAGGGCCTTGAACTGGCAGTGCATGTCTGGTGTTGAACGTTATTCTGGGAGACAAATCCTTTCCCAGGTAAGCTGCTGTCCAGAAGTGAGTGCTGGGTTGCACTTATGACTGTAGGTAGACTACAGTTATTTCCAGTCTCTAGGAACAGCTGATATATGGACTACTTTTTTCTGGGTTGTGAACATGTTGCCAGTACAATACCTGATGATGACCATTATAAATTATAATGATAAATTGTTATTATTTTATGATATAATTATCATAATGATAAAACCCAGACATCTTAGCATGGACATTTAAGAGTGAGGTTTGCTAGCACTTAAAAATGCATACATGAACAACTAGCATCTACATATGTGATGATTAGCTATTATATTGTTTTGTTTCTAAAACTATTTCATTTTGGGTTACTGATGGAACCTCTCTTGTCACTGTCCGTCTAAGAATTGATCTAATTGAGCTCTGTCTGTCTTATCTGCAACAAGACTTTTAGAGTAGGAAAAAGATAGAAAAGATTGCTGCTAAAAACAATCATCTGTGTTTGACTGTTTGTTTTTTTTAAAAGTACTTTCAATATAGGTTGAAAAAATATCTTTTTAGAATCATTTTGTGTAGTAAGCGGGGCATTTGAGATGGTGGTTATGTGTCTTCAAGGAGCCAATCTTCTTAAAAATAACAGCTTTTCTGATGGCTGTTCAGCCAATCGTATTGATCACCTCAGTGCTACTGAGACATATACTGTGCTTCAAGCATTGATCCATGACATTATGAGAACACTTTGGGTAAATAGTCATGTATAAAATTAACTTCAGTTTTATTTTTCAAGCGATGTGGTTTCAGGAAAAATAAAGACGTTTTCACCAATATTAAAAAAGTCAGTTTTATTTGATATTAATTATAGGGTTTTAATTAGCATATGTAAAAAATGAGCAAAATGCCATATTTTTTTTTCCCTCAAAGGAAGCAGTTAAGTACTAACTGAAACATAGTTTAACTTCTTTAGCTTTCTTAGAAGTGGAAGGAATAAGTTGTTTTTTTGCAGGTAGATTCATAAACATGGCTGTAATGTCTAACTAGGCTAAGACTCTTTTATGTTATAAATTAAGACAAACACCAGTATCTGGTTTTGATGCTACTGGACGTTCTCTCCTGCTAATGTTCATTTTGGGGGGGAAAAATGACTGGAAAATGCTTAATATAGCTTTAAGGCCTGAAGCCGTAGGCTTGCATTCTCATAGACAGCTGCTGCTTCAGATCAAGTCATTGAGAAACCCTCCGAAGAACCACCTATGAAGTATCAGTAAGCTACCTTTGACTTGCAACCATTTTTATGCTTTTATAAAAGCCAGCGGGAAAACAGTGTTCACCCCAGGAGTCTAGCCTCGGAGCACTATATGCAGTTCGTTGTTACTAACCTAAATAACTATTGATTTTTAGGTGCTAGGGAGTGTGTGTGCCTGCACAGTTCAATTTGATAGCAGTCAGTCATTTCTAGTGCTCTGATACTGATATTACCAAAATTACAGCTGAGATAGAGACATGAAACTAAAAGCTACCCTGTGCCCTACAACCACTTGCTGACAGCTGCTGTACAGTTTTCTTACTGTTTCTGTGTTTGTCATGTATTGATGGTTGTGATACTGTGGTGGGTGCTATTTAAAGCTTACTGATAAAACCAGTACCAACCAAAGACGGTGCAGAAACCCCCTTCTTCTGTCACTTTATCAGCAAACAAGCCATTGTGGTAATGAGGTGGGACAAAATTTCTTGTCCTTTCATGCTGGATCACAGCAGGAAAATGCAAGAATAGGGATCTCTCTCAATTTCTTTCAGTACTTCTAGTTAAAATATCCCAGTTACCTTAAAACGTTCATTTTGAGATGTTGATATGATCCATGAGGCTGGGAAGGTTCTTTATTTATGAAACTAGTTTGGCTGTCGCGTCTTACTTTTCAAAATTAATGGATTCAAATTCCAGATTATTTTCCTTTGGATTCTGTTCCGAGTTGCTCATTTTCTTTTGCTGATCTGTGATAGAGAAGGTGGCTGAAATAAAACTAGAAGAAAAATAGCAAAAATTACTAATGTCCAGGTGATAAGGGTATGTTCTTGCCCTTATCTCTTCTCTTCAATCCCCTTCACTACCTTTAGCCTCACTTTTTTCTGCTTTCCATGCTACTAGTTTGGAACCGGGCTTTTTATATTTTTGGCCTGCATTTTCTTCCCGTTGCTCTCTGCTGTGCTCGGATACTGACTCTAAAGAGATGGTGAGTCTTATTTTCAGCACTTGGTGCTAGGCGATGGGAATTTCTTTGAGGCAAATTGTGTATCTATAGTCTGTTCTCTGGCTCTTGTACCATACAGGCTTTCCAGAGGGCTTGCAGCTCATCTCTGGTCTAGACAAAACCTTGGCACCTTTGATTCATTTACTGTTTTGCATTTGCTTCCCTAATATCCAAACACTAATATTTGTTGAAGTCATGTTTAGAATATTTAGTACAAGCAATTGGAGAGCTTTTTGGCTATTGTCTGTCTTTTTATTTTTGAATCTGCGTGAGGTGGAGCGAGGGAGTTGCCTCTAGTGAGTGCAGCTGTCAGCATGTGTTTTAGATCCCATCTGTGGAAAAACTGAATTTCTGCATGGCTCAACAGACGAAACTGTAGCCAAAGGATTTGCTCTAAAGAAATCAATGCTTTTAGTTCCTGAGGTCCTTGACTTAATCCTGAATATGCTCGCTGTCATAGCCACGGCTACACTAGCAAGTGCTGGATTTGGGTCAAAAGATGTTGGTGTATTTTATTGTTTTCTATGTAATAATCCAAATTACTGGATAATTAATGTTTGTGTTTCAGATAGAGTTCAGTGTGCCTGAACTTGCAAAATGTGGGTGCAAAGCACAGCTTCTCCCAGTTTTGAAGTGCAGATTATGTAACAACACATTAACCTTAAATGATGCGGGTAGATGGGCAAGCAAGGCATAATTGGATGTAATTTACCCTTCCTTGTATAAAGTGGTATGAGTTGTGCACCTTGTTATTGTATGTTCTGTTGCACCTCAGGCAGTTCTGATTGTGAAGTGTGAACTGTATTTGCAGACGAAGCTTCATAGGACCCTTGTTGCTGAATCCTGCCAGGCTGATGTCGTTTCAGTTGGTGTCTGATACTATCTTCTTGTGGTCTGAGACCATCTTGTCTTGGAAGCCTTGTAGCTGTTCATGCCTTTGTGCCATCACTGCACCTGGCCTGTTCCGCTCAGAAGTTTGTTGGCACAATAAATATTTCCTCCTCCCTCATAGTGGGGATGCATATAGTCTCAGAAGTAGGGGTTGATTTGACTTTTTACTGACCAAATTAATAATTATAGCTTAATGGGTTACACTTTCCAATTGGCTTTTCCCATGCAAGAGAGGTTATGAGAATAGGAACTTGTCTGTAGGATTTTATTTCTCTTAAGTATTCCTACCTCCCTCAAATAAAGAGACAAAATAGTCCATCTAGCCCAAAAAAGAGCATCAGGGAATTGTTGCCAGCTTCTCCTCTAGTTTTTGCCTTGGACATGCTTCCTATTTGGTATTGTGTTCCTGTACAGCCCCTGCCTAAATGGGGGAATGACTCAAGTAGGCATTCCTGGCCAACCTTACAAGTCTTCCCCGCTTTCATTCAACATTGCCTTTTACTTATGTCTGTCAACAGTGATTCTTGAACCTATTAAACAGTCTTAGTTGTGTAAAAAGAGTTTTTTTTTTTTTATAATGTCATGTCTAAGTCTTTCACTTGATTCACCTTATGTATGTCATCACTCCTGTTCACTGCACTGAGATTTGGTATTTTCGTGATCTCCACAGAATCAGTATGAGCTGCTAATGTTATGTTCTACTGGTATCACCTGGTCACACTCCACATTGCCTTGAAATTTCAATGTCTCAAGGGACTGCTTTTGCTTTGCTACAGTGCCTTCTGTATTTACTGCCTTTCCAGACACTCACTGTGCTGCCTTATATTAGTCTTAGCTTCAGAAGTTTGCAGAGGGAAGCAGGTTTGTGCTATTCGGTCTCTTCTCTGTCATTTCTGTTTCTGTCTGTCAGAGCTCGAGGATCATAGGTGTCACTCTGGCTACTCACTTACAAAGCTTTTGGAGGTCTCTTAGATGTTATGGGCTGAAGCTGGGGAGTCTTTTTGGAGCTGGTCCCTGGGCATGGTGCAAGAGTTCTGCTGGTGCAATGGGCAGGTGTTAGGGCCAGACCCAGAGCAGCCATGCAGGTGTGCGCCTTGTGCTGCTGTCCCCAGCTTGAAAATTGTGCAACATGAATGAGCTTGAAGGGAAGGCAGCCAGAGCGGGAGTGACAGGAACAGAGAGGAATGAAAACATAGATTAATCTCTTCTTTCAAAAAATGGTTTCTTTTTCCACAGCACCTTTTAGTGATTGCAGATGACGTGTATGCATTGGCTGAAGAGAGGTAGGATTAGCACTTGATTTGCTATTGACATGTAACTTCAGCTGGTCTGGATTAAAGCAATGGAGTTACATGTATTGCAAGTATAGATATATATGTAATAGCTTAAAAGCAGCTGCAGGCAGAAAGGCTGGGGTTAAGCTTCTGGATTTTTACCAGTATCTCTGGTGTGGAAATTCCCAGCAATGCTTTTTGTGGGCTGAAAGTTTTGTGTTGGGCCATAATACACTGTCTATAATACTCTGCTGTATTAAATAACTTTTAGTTACATTTTGAGTACAATCTGAATTGCCTGTCCAACCATATCTCCTATGTATCTTTAGGAATACTTTGATAGTTTGGCTCCATCTCTATTTTTAGTAACCTTGGTCCTAAACCTCCCCTTCCTTGTATTTTCCATTTAAAATTCCTATGTATTTTTGTTCCTTATATTCTAATAGCTGTCTTCCTGAGCAAAGTTTAAAGTCTGAGTAAGTTGGCTGCCTTCTCTGTTTCATGGGTGTGTCTGCCTTTTGTTTCTAACTTTCTTCAGATCCTTGATATAAAGGAGACTCTTAAAGCTGCAGTCATAATGGGTAAAGATGAGACCATAACAGTTATTGTAACCTATTGACCTGAACATTGCAAATATTTCCTTGCATAGGGTTTCCTCAAATCAGACAGGAGCAAGTGTGTGAAAGTGCCCTGTGCATTGCATGCCTATGTTGTATTTGTATAAGAATGAAATAACTTTAAACAGGCATGCCAACATTTGAGCTTTGACCTGCTAATGACTTCCTCATTCAGTAAGTTGTGGAACAGTGAATTTCCTGTGCTTGTCAAATTCAGACTGCTAATCTGTCAAAGCAAAAAAGCAGAAAACACATACTTTGTAATTCATTGCAAGAATATAAGGAAAGCAGAAGACTTAGTAAAAGGAGCTGTAAGATGCTGAATACCCCTTTTGTCTGTTGAAAGCAAATGAAACACAGTAGGACTAATCCATAGCATCCAATATGTCCACTGACTTTTGTGTCAAATTAGATGATTCATCTGCTCAAATAAATATAGGAGTGTTTTGCATGCTGGAGAATGGGTGGTGGTAGAGGACTGGAGTAATAAGATGTTCAAGTAAATATGAAATAATTTACACTCCTTCGTACATTTCAAATTGCACACAAATTAGCAGGTTTTGGGGCATATTTTGGTTGTAGAGTTTGGTACAGACTTTCAGGACAGATCATAAGTATGATACTGTCACCTAGCAACTTTTTAAATTTTTTAATAAAAACAAAGATAATTCTGAAAATATTTATTTTCTGTGGAGGTTAGCCTGCTATTGCCAACTAAGCTAGATGGAGAGAGACATGTTCTTTACTCATCTATTATTTGGTCTGCTGAGTGACTTTGGGTCCTAGCTACATATTCAGGAAGGAAAAAAATACAGATATAGAGTGAACAGTTCAAAACAGGGCCATGCAAATACGTGCCCAAATCCTGATATTCAATGGCAGAACAACTTGTGTGTGGTTAGTGCAAATGATGAACATGCAAGTGCTTCCCAAGTTATGCTTTATTCTCCAAATGAAGTGCTGCATTCCCTTAGTCAGCAGTTCCCGTTACAATTGCACCATATGTTCTCAGCAAACAGCAGATGTACAGTCTAACAATTAGCAAAAGAACTTTCCCACTTGAGAGTTTGGGATAATACCAAAATAATTCATAATTAATTTGTGTTCCATTCATAAGGCAGTTTTTCTTTTTGGTGCTGTTTGTCCCCACTGTTTGCTGTGCCTATTTGTGTTTCAGAAGGGTATGCCACCTAAAGATTTTAGAGCTCTTAGATAGACATTGCATTAAATCTTTTTTGATAACCCTGAAAGGATTATCCATTTTAATGCTTGAATAACTAGGTGACTTCACTGAGGTCACACAAGGCACCATAGAGATGCAGGGGGACACCACAGGTGTCTTGAAGACTAATGTTTCTGCAAAGACAGCCACAGCTGCAGGGTTGATGGGGAGCTGCCCTGGGGCATAGCATCTGTTAAATGACAGAGTATCACCTTGGAGGCAGTGCTAAAAGACATTGTCTCCGTAGTCTCTTTACTCCTTTTAAATACTATCTATTTCATTAATAAAGGGAGTTCCAGGTACTGGATGTTAATTACAGTTTGCTGATGGAAGCTGCTTGCTTTCTAATACCATTGAATACTGAGGAGGTGGAAGGTAGGTATAAAGTTATGTCGGAACAGGATGCAAGCTAATGGGAAAAGGCCAGATTTCCACTGCAAGTTTTAATAGATCAGCTCAGCCTTGGAGTAGCCTGAAGAATATAATCTGATTTAAAGGTCCACTAGAATCAGCCTTGCTATGGGAAGTTGAAAGGGATTGACTGGTTGTAATAGGATATATTTTTAAAACCGTCAGTTGAAATTTTTCCTGTCTAGTCGTGTTCTCTAAGATGAACCTTGTATTGTTTGTTGTAAATAGTATGTTAGCCTTTATAACCTCCTGAGGAATGTATTGATGAACTTCCTTTTTCCAATTCAGCCCTACAGTTCTATGGAAAAATATCTAATACCTGTATAATGTGTAGAAATATGTATAATATTTTCTTCAGCGTGACCTTACAACTTTCTTACACAGCCCTTTGCTAGAGGTATATGTAGTCTTATGGGACTTTGATTCTTAACTTCTTGAAAATAGTACCAAAGTTGTAAGAAAATGCAAAAGACTTTCCTTTTCTTCAATATTTTTTTAACTGCAATAGCTCTTTTAGCAGTTTTGTCAAATGTGAAACTCAATCTATTCCCTACAAAGTGGTGTTGTCCCTTTCTACAGTTTATTTAAGGTGCATTAGAAGTCCACAACTTGTTTTTTTTCTTTAATCCTGCTTAAGCCAGTCAATAATTTTCAGATCTTTCCTTTGTAGAAATTTTGCAGGCTGTAGATGTTTGATTTCTATCCTTTATCTAGTTGAGAACCAGTCAAGGCTGAATACTCATTTCTTTGTTATGCACAAAGTTATTAAGAGTGCAATAAATGGGAACAAATGGCATGCTTTTTATGTGGAATAGATTTCTTTGTTGCATCTTTGATTATTTTTGACTTAATGGGCCACTATGGTATTCAAAGTGTCTTCTGAGGATAAAACACAAGCAAAAAAAAAAAATCCTTCTTTCAGTGATATTTCTTGATCACTGGATGAGTGATCAAACTGTGTAAGACTGCATTAGTTGCACTAATACTCTATAATTTCCTGGGATATGCACTATAGTTCTGGTGGTGAGGTATGCGTATTATTTTCACTAGGAAGACAGTCCTTAAGTTTAGCAATTGGCACATCTTACCTGTTGGGCTTTCACTTGCTATTTCTAATGGAGCTGAAGGAGTAGTCTCCCAAAGTCATTCCCAGTTTGGTTCTGATCCTTACACAGTTCCAGATCTTCTCCCAGTCAGGTTTAATTCCAAAGTGTACACCATGCTGTTAGCTTTTTTTTTTTGCCCCTGGACCTATTCAGTAGCTGCCTCTAGGGATGTGGACCTCATGTTGGCATTGGAGTTGTCCAGTTATGAGGTTCACGAAAATTAAGGGCTTTGTTCTTCAATATCATTCTTCTTCTGCATTTGTCTACAGCGGCATTCATGGAATGATCATTTTTTATTTCTTGAAAGACTTTTTTTTTTCCTTGTCCAACCTCTCTGATGTCCCTAGGGGACTTAAAAGTGCAAGTAATATACAAATCATGTGCTGCTGATCTAAGCTGACTTTATTAGATGCAAACATGAAATCCTGGCCCTGCAGAGGTTTACCTCTCACCATCAGTAGAATGAAGTGCAGTTTAATGAAGGTAGGTTTTAGTGAAGCTGAAGCTGTTGTAAGGGGGAGAGAGTTGCTCTCTCATTAACTTCCCTGTCTGCTAAAGGCATCTGTTGACTTGAATTTTGCTGTGCTCTTCATTTTTGCAGGACACTCAGGTAGCTATGGCTCTGAAACACACCTAGTTTTCTTCTATGACTTTTCCTCTAAGGCTAAATCACTTCTTTTGTATGAAAAAGTGAAGCTCCTGGGCTTCATATTTGAAGACAACGAACTCTCCTAAAAGTATGAAACCACTTCTCTTAAAGCCATGTTTATTTAAGAAATGGTGTCCTATCTTTTCAGCTAGAGTAACCTGCTTTCACGTATTTCAGTACTTTACTCTCTTACTAGCATGAAATACCTCCCAAAACTCAAACCACTTTTACCCTCAGAAACCTTTGGTTGGCCTCGACTACACACACATTTCTGTTACAGCTGTGTCAACTGTAGTTGGGAGTGATATTTCAGAATTTGGATATTGGATATTGGAGTGCTTTTGTGTCATGGCTTGCACAGAAGAGGAGACAGCACCTTTTTTGTTTGAAATAACTGTCTTTAGTAAAGATGTTCTCTCTCAAACCAGCTGGAATGGATGTATCTCAAAATACTCAGCTCTTAAATTAGGATTATGATAAGAAAATAGATATTAAAGAACATGTTCTAGCCTTCATCCTGATGCATTGCTTGCTCTGAACTAATGAAAACATTGCTGAAGGATTCAAATAACTGAACTTGAGGTAGAACCAAAGAATCTTGATATATAATGAACTTGTACATTAACAGCAATAATTCAGTCAGGGAAACAAGTTGCAGAAGGGTGTTGATATGGTAAAATTATTGCTTAAAACCGAAATGTGTTGCTCGTATATTTTTTTTCCTGCAGAGCTACTGTGTCATATTGACAAAATCTGTCCAGAAGTCCTGTGCAGAATAACTTGCCTCTATATCTTTGAACATTCATTTGTTGTTACATTTACCTTGGAGATGGTTTCACATAAAACATTTATTGTTGGAGATGTCCCAGGGCACAGGGGCAGCATTGCTCGCTGCTATCCTCTGCAATATCCTGGTCCCCCCCGCCCCCCCGAGCCTTGCTGGAGTTGTGGATGTCTGGTCAAGTGGAGAAATGTCTCCTCCTCTTCTGCGTCTTCCCACGTTTTCTTCTTCTCTTGTCTCTGGAGAACGTCCTCCTATGGGTAGCAGTGGTGCAGGTGCCTCAGGTACCTTTTCATCAAGTCAGGATTTTCCTTCAGCTGGCAGATGAACTCATAGCTCTTTGCAGGAGCAATCACCCTGGCCCACCTCCTGGAAATGACAGGGCAGGGAGCACAATGAAAGGGGCAGGGGCCTCAGGGGGCTGAGACTTCTCTGGCTGTGCTTGGTCTCTCCTGGAGAAACTCAGGCTTGGCTGGGCTGCCCCAGGCAGCAGGTTGTGCCAAGAGGACCTCAGGCAGGCTCTGTCTTGTTCCCCTTGCAGGTCAGCCTGTCTCTGTTTCCTCCTCTGTGGCCAAGACCCACCTCTGCATCCTGGGGGTGGGCAAAGGGCTGGGGAAGAGGCAGAGGACCTTTGGTGCCTGCCCCAGCTTTCTTCTCCACATGGGCTGTTAGTCCTTGTTCTACAGTTTATTGGCCCAAGGCCTTGGCGGGTCCTGGCTCCCAGTGACCTGGCACCATCCCACCTGCCTGGCCCCTGTCACTCATATTTCTCAGGTGTCTCTTGGCTTTTCTGCAAATGCAGCATTCAAGCAGGCACAGAACTGAGCAGGTCAAGCAATCCACCTCCAGGGACTCCAGGGTTATATCCAGCTGGGCAGAGGAGGACTGAAGCTGCTTCGCTGGGCAGGGCTGGTAGGAGCCCTGGCTGCCTGTGCCAGTGCCCTGTAGCTCCGGGTCCTGGGGAGGCACATCCTGCATGACTGTGGCCCAGGCGGGTTGGCTGGAATGGCCGAGGCTGCCGGGGAAGAGAGGGGCCACATGGAGAGCGAGGACCAGGGCGAGCCCCGGGCTGAGCGATGTCATGAGGCCTTTGCCCGGCACCCAGTAGGTGGGGAAGGTTGAGGCAAGGACGGTGGGTCTGACCATCTGGGTATCTCAGCCTGTTGCTCTGTCTCCCCACCAGGAGAGTGGGCCTGAGCCCCAGGGGCTTATGCCATGCTCCCCAGTGCTCAGCAAGGAGGAGCTGTGCCAGGGCAGGGGCACTGGCTCATGGGTTGCTGCCCCCAAGCCCCAGCAGTGCTTCAGGGCTGCCCTCACCTCTGCAGGCTGCCTTCCACACACCTCCAGGCTGGGCCTTGGGCTTTGCTGCCGAGGGCTGTGGGTCCCACACTGGGCCTCAAACTGGCCAGCATGGCCACAGCCCATGTGCTGTGCCTTTTTGAGTGCCCCAGGACTCCCCATGTGCCTTCCATAGACCTGAGAAGCCCCTGTATGCATTTTGGCAGATGATTTTAGGCCTTGACTGAGCTTTGCTTGTGCTCTAGGAGCCTCTGTGTGTCTCTTGGAGCACCCCAGGGTGGTCTTGCCCCTTTCCTGGTGCCCCAGGGTTCTCCAAGTGCTTTCTGGTACAACCCAGCCACCTCCCTGTGCCTCTTGGTGCACCCTGGAGCAATATGTACAGTAATATAACAAACATTTAATTTGAAGAAGTAGTCAAAATATTTCCCATCATTGTATTTCTTGTTGTTGTTGTAAAAATGTTGTACGTGCCCATTTTGCTTGACTTACATCGTTAAGAACTTGAAGAGTTTGAGTGAGTCAAGGACAAGGTAGAGCATAAAAGCAGTCAGCAAAAGTCTTGACATGAGAAAAGCTGTGTCCTGCCCCATTGCTCTAAGACTGAGATAAATCTGAGAGAAATTGAGACCTGACCATAGGGATCTGAGAGAATATATATTTAAGATTGTAGCAGGGCAAAGAATTGCATATTTTGTTTTTATGGTGTGTACGTAACGAAGGGAAGGTAACTCGCGAGGATCGGGGCTGCTGTTAGTTGGCTTTCCTGGAGCTACAACTATTTTTCAGCTAGCCATCTCTTCTAAAATAGTTCGTGACTGGGTCAAAAGAACAGACTGAAAGAAAAAAACATAATATTTTTACAGAACAGCCTTTGGCCCACAACCAAAAAATGTTGTAACCCTGAACATAATTATTAGAGCAGTAATGAGCTTAAGAGGTAACAGAGTGTGATCTCTGCCCTGCTTGACAGAAATTCAAGACTAAAGCAGAGGTGTTAATTTTATCGATGTTGTTATGGGAAAAGTAATATAGCAATAGTGTAATTTTCATTGTGTGAAGGAAGTTAAAGGACTCATCCGTTTTTGAGCTAGGTTGAATTGAAAGACAGATACGTGATCTTTTCAAAAAACATGCATCAAAAATTTAAATTTCATACATGTAAAACAACTAGAAAGTTTCTTTTTATTGATTTGATAATTGGGCATTAACCAAGAAGCAACATAGACAGCGAAAGGCTTTAAAAGTATGTCTGAAGGGACACTTTTTTAATCCCTCAGGGATTGTGGTCTGCACAGAAGACTTGGTAGGGAATGCCAAAAGTCAGTGGGGGGAAGACATGGAGGAAATTTAGTGATATTCCACTCACTTGAGGTACTCAGTGAATACAGATAGGAAGACAAAAACCAAAAGGTGTGTTATGCAACAGATATCTCCTGTATTCTGTTAAACCTTTCGGTTGACCATAGAAGACCTAAGAAATCCTGAATTGAATTGTAAGTGTTGAGAAGAAAACCAAATGGAACATGAAAGAAGAGGTTGTGGCTAACTAAAAAAGTTACAAAATACCTATGTTATCTTTGGAGTCACGGCAGAGGAGAAGGAAGACTCATTTCTACTGACTTCTATCAGTGGTCTATGTGATGTATAATTCTTGTTTGTAAGACTATCTTAGAACCACAATAGAAAACTTCATACCATGACAAAATAACACTAGTTTCTATACTGTTATTTTAATTTCATCTTGCACCTTTGTTAAGTTCAGGTATCTGTTTTGTATTTGAGTTGTAAGCCCATTGAAGTAAGGACCATGTTTTCTTAAATGTAGGTGTATTGTATACCATAGGGTGCCCGAGATAGGACCTACACAGGCACCGATCTAATCCAAATAATAAATGGCTTCTGAAATAATAAACTCCTTTTTTTTTCTTAATACTAATACTTTTGTCTCCAGTTGAAGAAAAACTATCTTGAAGCTTCTTTTCGCAGCATTTTTCTTTTTAAGAAAAGACTTCCATTTCCTTTCAGTATTTTCCTTTACTAGATCGCACTGTCTGGTTGCTGTCAGGCGCTGGATGATTGTTACCTTGTTTCTTAGTCACCTCCTGCATGTGGTATGTGTGAGACTTGCCTTTGTGACACTTGCTTTTGACAGAAGAGAATGAGTGAGACTTGCTGTTGCCACCCTATGTCATCACATAGCATAAAGACATTGAATGTAACACTGAAATTATGTCATTAAGTTTACGCAGCTTTTTGCTAGAGCCTACATTAGCACTAGTCAGATATAGTAGATTTTTAGAAGTACTTATTGTCCCTCTGCACAGAATTGTGATTTTTTTTTTCAAAAGATCTCAGTGACACTGACTAGTTAAGACTGCTGTGTGTAAGATGTTTTTTGATATCTCATCCAAGCTGGCAGATGGCCCAGTGCTGTCACTCATTCAATTTCTTGGTAACACTTAAGTTCTAGAAATTTCATACCAAATACATCCTGCTCTGCTAAAGCAGAGAGGTTGGTTTGCTTGCTCTGAAGCTGGCAGTTTGTTGTCCGGCAACAGAGCTCTCCTTCATTACTTCCAAACATTTCCCTTCTGTTGACTGTAACTCCTTCTCTCCATGTCATTTTCTGAACATGTTTTTACAGTGTGCAAAGAGAGTCTGCAAGCAGGATGCTTGCTTAAATGTGTGATTTACAAGTGCAGAGCTACTGCTTATTGTCTAACACATGCAGTTGACAGGACTAAGAGCTACCAGGCTAAGTATTGATACACTCACCGTCCTGGTGAGACATCTAGACAGTGCGTGCTTGCTCCTGATTCATGCTATCCATATCTTGGTTATGCCATCTATGCATATCCCTACAGGAATAACAAGTAGGTGTACTACACCAGAATTCAGAAGGTTGCTTAATCTGACTACTACTCTTAGAATTCAGCTGATGTTATTCTTTTGAATTTTGGTTGTGGTTTGCATCTTCTAACAGAATGTTCTCTGTTTATGTGTTTAATAGAGCGTTTTGGTTAGATAATTAGTTATTTTTTTACTGAAGAAGAATAATCAAAGAACGCATTCCATTTCTTGAAAATAAGTTCATAAAGACACAAGGAGAACTGCAAATATGCAAAAAAGATTCTCTGTTGAGCAAGTATGCTCACTTTGAGTATTAAGAAGAATTCTAATTCACAGAAGCTGGTAATAACAGTAGCTTAAGTGTCCCTGTTCTGGCTTTTAACTTTCTAGTTTGTGCCAGTTTGAAAACTTAATTATGTAACAAACAAAAAGATCAAGGAGTACCTGAAAACTAGAATATATGGAGATCAGTAGATGGTTTTGTATTCAGATGTAAATGTGCTGTGTTTTGGGAATACATTCACATGTTGTGCTATGGTGTAGGAGGGCCTGGTTCTGCAGCTGTGTTAAGCAGTTGTTCTAAACAGAAGATGCTTTCCCTTCCTAGTGTGCAGACTCTGAATCATGTCACTGGCTTATTTTAATTTTTATGTTGCTGATTAAGGGACCTTTCCTGAGCTACACATCTCAAAATCAGTTTTGGGGTACCTTGGTGGATCACCTGGAATTTAAGTTTGACACTAGCATACAGGGTCTCTTGCTTTGTGGAGTTATTCCAGCACGCTTTGTGCAGCTGACAGGTTTTAGATGCCTTTCCACACTCCTTTGCAGCTCTGGGAATTGGGCAGACTCACAGAATCATAGAATAGTTTGGGTTGGAAAAGACCTTTTAAAGACCATCTAGTTCAAATCCCCTGCCATGGGCAGGGACATCTTTCACTAGATCAGGTTGCTCAAAGCCCAGTCTAACCAGACCTTGAACACATCCAATGATGGGGCAACCACAGCTTCTCTGGGCAACCTGTTCCAGTGTCTCACTAAATGTCTCATCATAAACAATATTTTCCTTATGTCCATTCTAAATCTACCCACTTTCAGTT
>VZTV01031286.1:0-26032 GCA_013400875.1 Anhinga rufa
TTTTTTTTTTTTCTTTCATTTTTCTTAAGAGTATAATCAAAGTTTATGTATATATTCATTCTTCCTTGGACAAATTATGATTCCACCAAATTAGTGTGTGCCCATATTCATCTCAGTTTCTCTTACACATTTCAATCTAAAAGCCTATTTCTGAAGAGAAAGAAATCCAAAGACTGCCTGAAAACAGCTCTTAGACAACAAGAATTTAAAATGCACGTGAGGTCAAACTCTCAGGGCTGTATGTACGATGGACGTTGGGTGCTTGCCTCCTAGTAGTAGAGATTTAAGAAAAGCAGTAGCATTGGGACTGAGGCAAAAGCTATTCTAATGTTTATAAAAAGGTTTCCTTTGTAATGTGGCAGCCATCTGCCATAATGCATTTAATGGAATAAACTCCCTTCTCATCCACCTTTACAAAATCCACTTGATTTCAACCCAGACCAGGGAGGCAAGTCTCATTTGCCAACTGTAAACTGCAAGTTGGATCAATACAACAACATATAGAGAAAATGAAAGGTCCTCTAATATAAACATCTTTTTAATGGGTTAAAAGTTGCAACACATCTCCTGGCTTCAGTTTCTGTGAAGGGACTGAACATGTCAAGAGAAAACCTCTTCCAGTAACAGGGCAGGCCTCATCCAGCCTCAGTACCTGAGACTGGGACTCTTGCCAGCACCATAACTGTGTAAAACAAATGGCTGGATTATTGACCATGCAACCATGACACAAGACAGGCTTCCCTAAATGTTTTCCCTAAGGCTTGATGCTGCGTTGAGGCCAGACCCTTGTTTCAATGATGGAGTGTTAGTAAATGAGCTTGCACCTGCAGCAAAGAGGTTGCACATAGAATCATAGAATCATTTAGGTTGGAAAAGACCTTTAAGATCATTGAGTCTGGCTGTTAATGCAGCACTGCCAAGCCTACCACTAAACCATGTCCCCAAGCACCACATCTACATGTCTTTTAAATGCCTCCAGGGATGGTGACTCAACCCCTTCCCTGGGCAGCCTGTTCCAAGGCTTGACAACCTTTTCAGTGAAGAAATTTTTCCTAATATCCAGTCTAAACCTGCCCTGGTGCAACTTGAAGCCATTTTCTCTTGTCCTATCACTTGTTACCTGGGAGAAGAGACCACCACCCACCTCGCCACAACCTCCTTTCAGATAGTTGTAGTGCTCCCCACTGCCTGTTTTCACTGCATATCTGGGCCAGAACAAAATATACTCTGTCCTGTTCCCTCCCTGCTCCTAACACACACAACTTTCACGGAAACTGATGGAGCTTAGTCTCTTATTTGCAATTATTTATGAAAATAAAAATCAAAGTAAAAATTAAAGGCTGGAGTAAGTCGACATAGGAGCTGAACTAACCCCACAGTTTCTGAAGTGATGTCTCATAAGCAAGAAGACCTCAGGACCAGAAATCAATCCACCAAAATCTGCACAGTGAATACTAGTCCTAGCTCTGAGCAAAGACGAAAGGAAAGGATCTTCCACTTCTTCCTAATTCCCTCTTTTCTCCCTTTGACTAAGGAAGCGCAGCCAGCTGTCAACAGTGTTTCTTCAGCAATTTTGTAGTGAGCTCATAACCAAAAAGACAGCTAAAAGCAGTCATAAACAGATTAATGCTGGTCCTAATTTGCCAAGTCTTGGAGTGAGTGATAAGGCTGTGCTCAGCCTCTTCCCGTGCTGAGGCTGCCAGGATGATCAGCAACAGAAAAGGAAGTAGCATTTTTTATCATTTCTATTTGCCTTTTTTTTCCCCCTCTTTATCTTTCAAGCAAGAATACACTGTTCTCCAAAAAAAGAAGCAGCAACTACTCCAGCTTATCTTTGGTGACTTTGCCTTCCAACAAGATAGTCTTCAATGCTACATTTAATGCCAATTCTAAGTTCTCAAACTCGATTTTCCCTGTAAACCTCCATAGCTAAAGCAAAACAGAATGCACGTCAGAAGCAAAATTAGATCTGTTCATACAACACCTTTCAGATGCTTTCAGTTGCTCCCCTGCCTTTTCATCTGTATCTTTAACAATGTAGTATTGTAAAGTGAATACTATATGATAATGTAAAGTCTTTATAAGTCAGAGACTTTAATGGAAGTTGTTGGCTATATGGCCAAGCAGGCAGAGGTTTCTGTGCTCAAACTCTGAAACCTCACTTGACCATTAAACACCCTACCACGTCAAGGTCACATTAACACCTTCGAATCTGGGGACCCAGCATATTTTGTTGAAATGAGCACAGGGTGTCAATCAGCTGGGATGATATCCTTCATCCAGATCTATTTGCTACTAAATTGTTGGCAACAGAAGAGGCTTGGAAGCTTACTGGAGAGCTCTTGGGATCATAGAACAGGCAAGTAGGAAGGGCTCTAAAGAGAACTCCTTGTTTGGTATAATGATCAGGGGAATGATATGGGCCTTTACTTCTGTTTTATAAAAGCAGATAGACCTTCCCCATGATGCACAATTTTAGAAAGTAGCCCTTGCCTTACTGCCAAGATCAGTTATCTCCAAATAACTACCATTCTGTTTATAACAAGAAGATTTGGGACTAGAGTCACTGATAAGAATCTGGCAGTTCAAGGCTGTCGTAAACGTATTTGGGGAACCAGCACACAGCCCAAGCATCCTTCCACTTGGCCAAGTCCCCTTTCCTTGACATGACTACCATTTGAACTTGCAGGTAGCCAGCAAATAGCAGACCTGAGGCAAGAGACAAACTAGATCTTGGTCAGCTCTAAGCTTAAGTATGTAACGGGAGCTCAAAGGCCACTTTTGGCCCAAATATTTTTCCACTGACCCTCACACAGCCACAGTGAAGGCGTCTCACCTTCTAGTACTGTTGTTTTTGTGAGACTCTAATACCCTGTTTTACATCTTCAGAGACAAGATGGTTTAACTCTGGCATCCAGATGTAGGTTCTGAGATCCCCTATAAGCTGTCTCTGCCCTCAAGAGTGACTGTCAGCATCCGCTACATGGGAGCATCAGCAGTGCAGCTCCTGAACACAGGCTGACAGCAGCATCTGGTTCTTCTGGCGCAAGCATTTCCAGTATCCCTCTGGGAAACTGAAGTGTGCCACAGACTGGGTTCAGCATACTTGCCACCAGTTAAACCATTCCATTGTAAAAACAGAGATAGAAAAGACAGCATTTTTACACACTAAATAATATTAAGTCACCCTGGAGACTAGCTTTGGAAGAAAATGGCCTTTGGAGCTCAGTGAGATGATATTCAGCTTCCAAATGGAGGCTCTATTAAGAAAAAGTATGCCTGATGCCCATGGAAACCAAAATGAAAGGATTCCCCACCAGACTGTGTGGTAGTAGCTCCAAGGCACCACAGATCAGTTAGGAAGCACTCACCTCGCAGGACGAGATTGGAAAGGAGGGGTGTTTTCAGTGGCAGCTACCCTTTGCTCATGAACATATTTCTCTTCTATCTGCTCTCATTTTTCAACACTGCCTTAAAAATATTTACTCCCAAATGCCCCATCATTCAAGCTGGCAAGACTCTTTGCAATCAAAATTTAAAAGACTAGACAGCAAAATAGCCTGTTTTCCTGCTCGGCAGCACCAGCTGCTTTAAAAGAGTAACCTTTTTTAATTCCTCTGAAACCTTGTATCTCTGAAATACCAACTTCCCCAGAAACATTTTCTTTCACTTGCTTCTCTGACAGGGGTAAAATAACTTCAACAAGTATTTCTCTATAAGAGATGAAAACCAGAGATCAGTGGGATTTCCAAGGCTGTATTTGGTGCCTTTTCTACACTGAACTGTGATATGTAATTTTGATTTGGGCCTCTTTGAAATTACAAAGTTATTTGTGTTCTTTGATATAGTAAGGAGTAAAAAATAAATCAAGTGGCTCAAGAGAACATAGGTAAGCACTTATCTGCACAAAAATGTGATACGTATAACACTTCCCAGACATGACATCTGAAATATGCACATGTGCATGCACTCTACATACTCACAGCTTCATTTCGAAACCCACAGCACTTTCCCAGTAAGCCTACTAGAAGTGACAAAACCTAGACAAAAAGTGACAAAACCTGCACTATCACATCCCACAGTCCTTTTGGGGTAAGATTTCCAAGAATGCTCTTTAGCTAAGCTATGGAACAGGAAAACTACTAGGAACTGGAGATTTGTGAACCTATCTTATAAAAGGAGGCTAGAAGACTTCAGCTGTAGTCTTGCAAAATGAAGGCTGAGGTATTATATTGGTTCCTTCTCTAAGTTCATCATGGAGATAAAAGCCAAAAACAAAGGCAGACTTTTGAAGTTGGCTCAAGAATAAATGGTTATAAACTGGTCAAAATTAATTTAGGCTGGCAATTAGAAGCCCCCTAAGTCTTAGAGCAGTGAGGCCCTAGAAAGTCTTCAAAACTCAGACAACTTCCTACATTGTTGCTATTTCCCCTAAAGTCATCTCCTGGCTAGGTATGGCAAACATTTCCACTGGCAGAGTTAAAATCCTAGTGATATATACTAATTACTCCATCACCAGGGTAGAAGAAGATATCTTGGTATCTTCAAAAAGAAGGATTTTGTTTGTTCCAAAAGGGAAAAGCATGTTTATGAATGGCTGGGCTGCCCAGAGAATATGGCACCCCTCAGTTATGTTTGGTATCTTGCTGTCCCAAGCTGGCAGCCATGTCAGGGCCTTGCCCCGGCACCTTGCTCACATACCTCTGCCCCAGACCTGGGTGGTTCACCTGCAAGAGGCACAGGTTCGCTCCCCGCATGCACCCCATGCTTGGCTGACAGTGGCCATGGCCACTCACTTGGAGCAGTGAGAAACCAACCACTTCACTAGCAGAGATGCCTTCTCCAACCAACCCTGGACATTCACAAATACGATTTTACCCTTGGAACAAATCCCAAATTCCTTGTGAGCCAAAACATGCCCACAGAGGCACAGGATTTGCTTCAGTGCAAATGGTGAAGGAGAGATCCTAGCAATTTCCATGGGACCCTATTATCCAGCGAAAACCTGCTCAGCTGATCACTAAATCCACAGAAGCAGCAGAGAAGGTATGAGGGCAATGCCAGCCCCTGTTGGGATTTGACCCTTTTGATGCTGAGAAACGGCAGGCGAGCGTCCTTTCATTCTCCCCATTTAAAATGAGGGCTGTGTCCTTTCTCTCAGGGGACTGAAGTTGCTGCTAAGCCCCGCTGGCTCCACGGCACCCGCGCAGGCAGCTCCCGCGCCAGCCCAGACGTGTTGTCCTGCCCCTCTTCTTTTAGCAATGTGCTGGCAGCAGCTTTACTTTTGTTTCACCAGCTGATCTCTCCATCTGGGGGGTGGCTGGGCCCATTCAGTGGCCGTGCGCCCAGCTCCCGGCCCCAGCACTGGCGTAGCCATTGTCTCTTGAAAAGCGGTCAGTCTCCTCAAACAAAAGTCCCCAGAGCTGGGTAAATCCTTCTGACACCAGCCCCACAGCAAAGGCAGCTGAACTTGGACTTTCCCCTAGCCATGCTCTTTGGGACTTGTTCAGCGCTGCTGACCTCGCATCAAAAAACACTGAAACAAAGAGCATCCTTACCCCAATGTACACTTAAACATCCCTCCTGATCCAAGCTAGGACCCATCAAGAGGCTGGCAGAGCTCAAAAGCTGCCAAGTCCTTCTGGGCTGTCTCAGCTTGAAAGTCAACAAACAACAATGCAGGAAAGGCCCTAATACTGTCTAGGGGTTACATTCCCAGTGCACTGGATGATTTCCACTTAGGAAAATTTTCGCAGTGATTCCACAGTATCTTTACAACTATGTGCACCAGAGATGGCAGGCACTGCACCCTGCACATTGAGATGCACATCCTTAAGCCACAACAGTCAATAACTGATCTGCAACATTTCTGTGTAACAGCATCCCTGTGTTCTCTGCAATGATGGATCAGAGCACAGAACACAGCCTCAGTATGCTCATCCTTCATTTCTTCTAATCAATATGGAAACATGTGGTGGTAGATGAGGGTCTCATTTGCAGACTGCAGTTCTTTTTTTAAGGATAAAAAGAGAAAAAATGGAGAGAAAGGAAATATTAAAAGTTTTGACTGTCTAAAGGGATCTGATTTTCACCTCAGCAGAGAAGAGAAAAGCACTGAAAAAAGACATAGAAAAGACTTATTCTGTACTACAGACACCTACTTAGACTTTTGGTTTTCTTGACTGGGATTTTTTGTTAACTTCCATTGCGATGTGATGTAAGCTACCCACTTATACAGGACCTACTGTGCCAGGCAGGTACAAATATATAATGATCACCTTGCTGCTGATCTGGGATTGAAAGCTGAGGAAAAAGATGGATTTTACAGTGAGAAACAAGAATTTCCAGCCAAAATTAGATAAGTATTAGTTCACGGTGGGGATGGTAGTAGCACTTGCCATTACACAAAAATGTATAATGGACATCTACATGTACAGCACAGTTTTGATGGAGAGAGACATTAGACAACATCTCCCCCATCAAAATTTTCCTGCATGGCTCAGGACAAGTCGTTTATCGCTGCTGCATATATATCCCTCCCCATCTCCCAGGACCTCCAAGAGATGAAAGACCTTAAGAGCAGTGACATATTCAAACTCTACAGCACTGAAGGCCATGGGAAGCACCTGCACCATGTACAGAGCAGGTCAGGGCCCCAGCACAAGGCAAGCCTCTCCTCATGCTGTGCTGGTGAAGCCTGTCCAGAAGCCGGGGGGTGCTGAGCTGGCTTCCTCTTAGGTACATCATCCTGTGTCATTTAAGCTTGTTGGAGCCACAGATCACTTACGGGTCTCAGAAAGAAGACAAGTCCTGACGATCACCCACAGCTAGAGATGTTTAATTAGCATTTAACCAAACTATCAGATCTACTAAAGCCACTTACTTCCAACCAGATCCTTGGGACTCTGAAATACTAACTCTATTTCTACAACAGGTCCATGAGATCTCCCATGACCACTGACAGAATCACCCAGGAGCAATTCTGTGATGCCTCTGCCACCAAAGGCCACCAGCCCTGCTACTGCTGGAGGAGGGAACTGTGGAAGACCCGAGCTTCCCTTTCTCCTGCAGACACAGCCTCACTTTTCATTTCAAAAAGCCTACTGTGGCTAGGGAGCTTCTCTATATATTTTTCTGCTATGTGCACTTCATGATTGATGGCAAAGGCATGAGATAAATGAAGTTCTGAAGAGCCCAGGGATCCACTTTTCCATGTAATACATCAAAAACATAAGAAGATTTGAGCATCTTTAAGGTAAAAAGCACTCACCAGACAAGAAAAGAAAAGAAAAGAAAAGAAAAGAAAAGAAAAGAAAAGAAAAGAAAAGAAAACAGAAAAGAAAAGAAAAGATTCATTAAATCTGCCACATTCAAAACTAGCAAGGGTCAAGACTGCCAAGTTCATTAATACACAGTTTGGTGTGGTTCACCTAGATCCTATCATCTCCCACCATAGTCACTGAGATCGTGATGATACTATTCAGCCACATTTAGGAAGCTGTGACTGAGAGCTAGGTAATGTTCTCCAAATTAGGAGAAAAAAACAATTACAAAAGCCCTCATGGGCTTACTAACCCTTCTCAGCCAAGTACACCAGTCACAAAAGCCTCTCCAAGCTGGTGACAGTAATAATTCGAGAATTCCAAGTACATCATATTTGCAAAGTGACAGCTTTCCAAAAAGAAACTTAGAGCCCTCCAGGGGTAGAGAACAGTCTGAAATATTGCCTCCATTAGCAAATTTAGCTTTTCTTTTACTTCCTCCTGATGTGGCCAATGTAAACTTTCCTTTTTTCTACTATTTTTTGTCTTGGAGAGCATCGTGCCTTGCAACAGAAACATGAAATCTCATAATTCCAGTTGCCATCGTGTTTGGCATCTTTTTTGTGAGGGGTATTTTTGCCATCATAATATGAAGCTTCCTACAAAATGGTGGCTTTGGGTCATTAGTATGCCAAGCATTTATTTATTTATTTTTATAGACAGTTCACCTTCCGGTTTCTTGGGATTTTAATGCTGCTCAAAGGCTTCAAAGAATATTAGCACTTTCAGCATTACTTACTTGTGTGATTTGTTTTCATCCTCCATAAAGATGAGAGAGGACTTTAAGTGTTTTCTCTCTGTGCCTGACAAATGTTAACCATGGGTATTTGCATAAGAAAGGCTCATGATTTATATTTTGATTTTCAATCTATAGTCAAGATAAGCCCCACCAAGAGATCATTTTGGGAAGATAAACATTTATCCCATTTTTCTTTTGACAAGCTGAAAAACGCAAAAGTTCAGAATATATTAAAAGGGAGGATGCAGCCTTCCCACACTAAATTTATAGACTACATTATCAGAGCTGGCCTTCACATTTCCTCCCCTTCTCCCCTGTTCTGTGCAGAAAATCTTTAGAGCAAGGATCTTGCGCTCATGATTCTTTTTTTTTGTAAAGCTCTCAGCACTTGGTGGTGGTGTCTGAATAATTAATCATACTACATTTGTATATGGTTATGCATGCAGAACTATTTGTACCAGAAAATAACAACATGGACATGCACAGAAACCATGCACACACTTTTGAGAGGTTACCTGGCTAATGGTGGCAGAAACACAGCCTATGTGTTCAGTATTGTCTTCTTATAAGGAATAAATATCTTAGAACTCAAAACCCTTTATGTGACAGTGGTTTTATATTACTGGTACCATAAATCCTAAGAAGAGTTCAGACCCCACAAGAAAAAAAACACACTATGGGCAGGATGATGTATTTTTTTTCTCCAACCTTTCCCCTGAAAAAAACCTAATTTCGCAAGTCTTTTCCACCTATTTCATTTAAGAGATGCTCTCAGCAGATAAGGTTAGCACAGTACATATGTCCATCTCCAAATCCTCACTCATCTTCCTAACTAATCATACCTGAGATTCAGCTGGCTGGTCATGCCCAGCATTCATTCTGCATGGCTTACCGAGTCTTTGTGGAAACCACAGCTTCAAAGTCATTGCTCCTTACAGTGCTTTTTAGCTGCTACAGCATTTTTCCTGTGCCCACATCCTTTACCTACAGGGCTTTTCCTAGCAATTATGATTTATGCTGCTCTATTGCACAGCATTTTTATCTAACTGTGGGATTTTGCCCTACCTCATTCCAAGTGCTCAGTTCCTACCTTCATCAGTTATAACCAGCATGCTGGCATCTCACCCAGATCTTCATCTGACAGCCAAACTACTTACTCACTCGAGCTGGCGCACACTGCTCCCAGTCTTTAGGATATAAACAGCCATTCATGGGAGCATCCCTTATTTCTCCTCTCACCTTTATCCCTGCACCCCAGAGTGAAGCTCATACTTGAGCATTACCCCCTTGGGTATAGTTTACAAATCCACTCTCTGTTACCTTCCCTATGTGCCATAGTGGTTGTATCAAGGTTGCCTAGTAGGGCATGCCCCAGCAATTCTCAGGGAACATGCATGCAATCTGCTGTAGCAGTCTGTGGCTCCCATCCAGCCTGCATGCTCTGGCTCCTTGATACAGCCAAGAACGGGAAAGGACGATGGTGCATGCTCTGGTCATGCCCCAACACAGAGTTTGGACACAGCGTGGCATGCACCCAGGTGCAGATGCTGGGAAACTCCCCCAGGTTCAGCAGCATGGGCATTGCATTGGACAGAAGTTGTCATTGCATTTCATAGCTACTCTGCTTGAAAACGTGAGACACTGAAGATTATTAAATGACTCTGAAATACACGCCACCAAGCATGGCATTCCTTAGTGGCTGCCAGGACAAGCAAAAGCAAGTCATTACATTAACATCTATATCCCCCAAGAGTGTTAGACATTGGCAAAGGGTGATGCTGGGGAAGGGGAGGAGGGGCTGGATACAGACAGGAGAGAGGGGAAAAGTCTTTCCTTACATACAAAAATAAAAGTAAAGTCTCAACAAGAGCTTGTGATGTTGTCCTTTCCGTGACCTTCTCCAGCCTGTGTTTACCAAAAGCATTGCAGAAATCACTCCAATTACTACATACTCAGGTAGAAGGTTTTCACTGGCACATAAGCACGCATGTGCCGGAGATGCCACAGTCACAGCTTTCCAGGCTAATGTAGTTCTCAAATGTACACATCACTGCTCATAAGGAGATGAGCAGTGGGGGAGAAAAACCAAAGGCTCTCGCAATGCAGCTCTTCAGTTTTTCAGCCTGAAAAATGCAGTCTGACTGTGGGTACACTCCAACAGCTCGAGTGTCTGGGTAGTTCTTCCAGCCCCCACTTTCCATTCCCCTCTCTTGCTGTGACTTTGAACACTCTTGCTTGCTCTGGTTTTGAATGACTCTCTTCTCCCTCCCCAGCCAGCAGAGCACAAGCCATGGGTACCCTGTTGTTTTATAGCGCCCACCAGGCTTTGGCTGTATCATGCATTGCAAGAACAGCTGTTGCCTCCTCTCATCCTCTTGCCAAGCAATTCCTTTTACTTTTCCTTTTGTTGAGCATTTGCAAGTTGGAGAACCCTGCTGCAAGCTACCTAAGTGTTAAGTGCTGTGGGCCCTGGGGACCTGTGACCCTGCAGGGCAGCAGCCATCCTGCTCTGTACCTGCTCTGACTACCTTGGAGGTGGGTGGATTCCTCCTTGACTCTCTAAAAGGTTGACAACTAACCTAGGAAAAGATAAGGGATCAAATTAAGTTCTTAAGTGGACTATTAAATTAATTGGATTACAACACAGGAGAAAAGAAAGCCAAAGACAAACAAAAACATAGCCTTAACTCTACTAAGGCATGATGCTCCAGAATGGACAAAGAGATTTGGACAATCTGCAAAGGTACAAACATGTGAGAGGGTGTGAGGTCTCAGACCAACCTTCTAGATCTCCCTTAATGTCTCCTTATACTTACTGTTTGGCTACATAGCAAAAAAAAAAAAAAGTCTGTTTAGTGGGATTTCATCTTTTTATTTCTATAAAAATAATTGTTGTTAATGCTGGGGAGTTTCTTCATATGAGGACTTTATCCTCAAGCAGAGGCACCTTTGAAAGAAAAACCCCTCATCTGTGAAGGCAGGATGTGATTCAGTAGAAAACTGTCAGGTACAGATGATCATTCCAGAAAGTATAGCTGGCTATTACTTTACTATTTAGGAGAAATGCAGAGTTAGAGAACTAAAAATGTATGATGTTTTTATATAGGTGGCTGTGAACAAGTAACATTTTGCAAGCCTTAGAAAATTCTTTCTCTGTCTATGCAAGTACATTTCTAAAAGACCAGCTGCATACACTTATTTTTTTGAAACTCGGAAATGAGGGACAGATTCAATCCATTCAATTTTAACAACCTATTGGAGGTATTTCATAGGAGTCCAGCAGAGACCTGAATCTCTGCCTCTGTCCCAGTGGTGGTGTGAGGGGGAGTCCAACAATGGAGCCCAGGGCTACCTCCTTCTTCGTCCAGGCTCTTCAGGGAAGCTTTACAAGTCAGGTCAGATCAACACCAGGTCCATGTCTGCAAAGACCTATTTGAGTAATCAGTCTTGGCAAAGGTAGCGAATGCAACAGCTCCACTGAAAGCAACCAGCTGTCCTCCAGGTGAATATCCCACATAACCTGAGCAAGCGTGGCAGGATTCAGCCAAATATGAGCATCATTATTAAATCTTATTTACGTAAATATTACATATTACTTGCATAAAACCTTGCAACAACAGGCCTCTGGTTGTTATAACCTCTCCCTGCGCAGTCCACCCCCTGCAATAAACTTAGAAAAAATTCCTTTTAATACAGTGCAATATGAACAGCTTAGTCCTTCCTCCAGGAGGTACTCTGCATGTCACAGCACTTCATATACTTGTTACCAACAAGCACAAGCCCTTTTAGTACAAGAAAAATACTTTGGCAATAAAAAAAGCAACAGGCAGCAGCTACAGATACTATTATTTAAATAACAGTGATTTTAAAGTCACCTTTTGAACAGCAAAATAAATGAATCCTTATTGCAAAGTCAACATAGCAAAGCATTCTGGGCTTTCCTATCTGCAACACCAGAGCAAAACCTGAGCATTTTCCTCTGGAAAATGAAGTCGTTGATAGATACAAAAGGCCACCAGACAAAAATATGAAAGTAGTTAGTGCATGAACTAGCAACAGAGGGAAAATGTGGGGATTTATTTGACAACCCTTTCTACAACACCCCAGAAATCTGATAACTGGTTGGGACTTTCCTCCAGAAAAAAAAGAAGGAGTCAAGTATGACTTATTTTTTAAGAATAACGTGGAACTAAATCTCTTTTCCTTGATACTGCCAAAAGCTCCATTATGAAAAAAAAAAAAAAGAGGAAAAGCAGCAACTATCTGTGCAGTGCTGCAAAGGCCCCACTCGCTTACTCACTTACACATTGAATTTAAAAACTCTAAACTTGTTTTCGTAAGGATCCTGCAGGGATTAGTCCATATGTTGTAGCAAAGGTGGTCACACTTTTTCTTGGAAACCAACTGGTCAGCTACCCTTTTATGGCTACAGCTGCAGCAAGAGGAACAACACACCATGACCAAATATGGAGCCAGGCTGAAGTTGCTGAAGCCATTTCTTTCGTTGGACCCAAGCCACTGATTCTGCTTTTTTATTGCATGTTGCATTCAGCTAGCCCAGATGTAATAAAGCCATCGAGATGCAGGAACACCCATGCCTTCCCTTCAAAATATTTCCTCTGGAAGTACTGCACAGCCTAATTAAATAATGACATTTGCAACAGGAATGATAATGCAAAAATTAGTGCAGCATTTCAGCTGACATCGAGCCCCTCCTTGACAAGCAGTCCAAAGTAGTTGACAGTATGCAGAACATCGCGCTGTGCTAGAAGACCTGATGTGCTCAGAAGAATAAAACTCCTCTTCGGTTTGTGCTGCAGTGGAGGAAATGGGCAAGGAGCTCTCCTGGGAGTCCCTGGACAAAGCACTCTATCACCTGAACCTGCGCAGCGGCGTGCTGAGCCGCCTGCCTGCCTTCCAAAGGCGAGAGCACCTGGCAGCATGTGTGTTTAAAGGCAATAGTGCTGCTGAGAAATAAATGCAAAGCAGGGTCACTCAGAGACTGACAGATCACCACCAAGATGCTATTCGGCTCCTGTGCGGCTCAGTGCTAGTCCCCGGCTGGAGGCTGAGCACTGGGGTTCAAGGGGGCACATGGCACTGATGGGTGGCAGGTATGTAAGAGGACTACTGGAAATGCACTCAGCCAAACTCGCCAGGCACACTGGGGAAACTGTTCAATGGGGAATTACATGAAGCCCTGGAAGCAAACTGCCACGACTAAAAGCATCCAGGCTCATGCAGAGATGACTTGGCCTATAGGTACAATACCTATCACCAGTCCTTCACTTCTATCATCAGCATGAGGAAGGAAATTAAAAGCAAACAAGGAGACACAGTAGCAATATCTCTTCCTCAAACAAGGAGAAACAAGGGAGAGCAAAAGGCCACAAATTCACAATTGCTTTTCCCTGCCCTTACTTTTCAAAGATGCTGTTTTGTCCCTCTCCATCCCTGCCTTTGCTCTGCCTTGTGCTGGCACAAGCATTTGCTCAGCTCTGCGGTGAGCCAGACCAGGGGAACTAATCCAGGCTGAAACTAATCTAGCAAAAATGAATTACAGCACAGAGGCAGGAATGCGTGGCCAGGGCAGTGGGAAGGGCAAAATCAGCTCCCTCAGCAGCAGTACCCACGGGGATCATCTTGAACCAGCTGTGAATGATGGTGTTAGAGTCTGTACCTGTGAGTGCCACTGCTTTTCATAGCAGGAAAAACAGTTCACGTGGCCAGAGGCATGCAGGGACTTTAAGCTCAGGGTCTCGGATGCTTGCTAGCAGTAGAGACAAGAAAGCACAGAGCTCAGCACTTGCAGCAAAGCCTGCCTGACAAGGTGGGTAAATATTCAAGCAGTTAGCTCTGTGCTGATGCAGCTACACAGTTAGCCATGATTTAATGCTAGCTCCAGTGCATTTGCATCCATCAGTCACTACAGAGAATTAAGCATTGCAAGTATAGGTCAAGAACTAGAGCTGGTCCCATTTCCTCACATTCAAATTGATGTTCAAATGCAAAAAGCAGCAGGAATTTTAACATTGTTTTTTCCCATTTCTACCATTTGTAAATAGCCTTTAAGAACACTGACAGAAGCACTGCCTCCCCGAAATCAGTCACAAGAAATGATTCTGTCTATTAGCCTTTGATCTCCCTCTCCAGGCACCTCTGATTTAAAACAGCATTCATTTGTGGTATAACTGTGTTGGCTACCAGAGTTACAGCAGAGATGAGTTAGACCCACCCGTAATTAAACATTGCAGTGTCTCCTTCACTCCGCAGCCTCTTTGCTTGTGCCCAGCTCAGCTCTAAGCCACTGCATTTCTTTCACCAAACCTTGGGCTGAACTCGTTGCTGGCAGAAACCAGAGCAAACTGGGGGCTGTTAATGAGTGCTGACTCGCAATGGTTTGTCAGGAGCCATTACGTTGTCAAGGCAGATCCAAGCACAGTGCTCTTCAGCCGCTGGAATGCACTATCCCTCGCCTTGACATGCTTCCTGCACCCAGGAGAGCCAAGGGGAGTTGGCACCAAGCTGGGCTGGCTCCATACCAGCCAAAAATACCCTGGAGCTAATAATCAGTTGCCTTGATAGGGTGTATTTAAGACCCCCATGTGCTCCTCTAGCAGTTCAAGGTGACTTCTGCAAGGAAGGTCACCGCAGTAAACTTCATCCTTGACAAAGGACCGGGGGGAAAAGGAAAAAAAGAAGGAAGAAAGAAAGAGAATTAGAAAAATGAATTTTCTGGTAATGAGTTTACAACATAATGAAAGTAAATGATAGTTAATCATAAATTAAATGCCACAGAGTAGACAAAAATAAAAAGAGTGAGAAAGATGGACAAACACACACGCACACACATGCACACACATGCAAAGGTTTGCAGTTAACTCACAAATGCACCAGGCTTTCTCTGCTATGAAAGTAACAAATGCTTCTATCATGCCAGGGGTGGATAGCATGTTCCTGATATCTCAGAGGAGGGTTTGATTCTGCTATCAATTACACCACCAGAAACTTTGAGTAACTCCCTTTACATCTGTGAAAATGAGATCAAGTCCAGGCCCAAGGTCCCTGCTCCACAAAGCTTGCTGTGTACTGTTGACAGTTAAAATGATGAGCAAAGACATCAAACCTCAGGGAAAGAGTGAAAAACAAAGGTGACCAAACAGCAGGAAAAGGGGGTGGGGGAGAAGAGACACTCTTAGGAAAGCAATTAGAGCTTCTCTTTCATGTCCCTTGCTTTATGCTTAGTGGAGACCAAGGGTGTTTTTCTTTCAAAAGCCAGGTGTGGCAGCAGGAATGGAGAGAATCTGAGCAAAGATTAATGGGAGTTTCAGAGACAAAAGGATTTAACTGACTTTCCTCTAACAGCTTTTAACGATATTCAGTCCAGGCCAGTTTCCTGACTTCCCAGGGTTGATACCAGGCTTTGGCTGGCAGGAAAGCCTGTGGGTGCTGTCCTTACCCTGCCACACAGATGGGGCTCTTGTTTTAGTACAGGAGCACATAAAAGATGCTATGCAAAGGGAACTGGCATCGCCATATTTTGTTCTTCAGAAAATCTGTTAAGCCTGAGAAATAAAGCTAGCGATTCATCTCTACTTCCATTTTGAATTGGGCAGTCTCCTTCAGCAGGTACAAACTTTCCTGACCCCAACCAGCAGAGCTCTGCTCTGCCTATCAATAAAAATCAAAAAGCCCATGTGTACCAACACCTCGGATACACGACGGAAAACTGGTGCAAAATGCACCTTGCATGTGCATATATACACACATTTGCATCCATGCATGCATGTGCATGTGCTCAAATTTATTTTGGACAATACCTTAAATTCAGGTTGAATGGTAAAATAGCCAAAATCAGAAACTGCCAATCACTGGCACTAACTTAGAAATGCAACATATGCCTAATACTGTAACCTCCGGGTTACGGTGCTGGGACTTCACTGGCTATCAGAAGTCATGCAGGAACAGGCCAGAAATCCTCTGAATCATGTAGGGAGTGGAGCCAGCAGGGAAGGCAGCCATTTGCTTTTGCTGGTAGCAGTGACGCTCTCCTTCCAGTCTGTCTTCAGGCAGCTGGGAACTTGCTCGTGAGGGCTCTTGGTAAGGTGGCACTGCATTAGTGCAAATATACTTTACCTTTCTGCACTACATAAATCAGCAGGAAGATGAAAAGCCCGGCTCCCCGCCTGCCCCCATTGCTTGCCTGGGGCTCCCCATCCAGGGGTCTGGGGCAGCCAGGGCTGAGCCAGCCTGGGCAGCTCCGGCACCCTGCGCTGGAAGGAGCCCCTCTGCATCTCTCCTCATGTGGAGACCCCCATTCGCAGGGACGCTCCTCAAGGGCACTAGGAACTGGTGAAACATTTCTACCATGCAGTGCTTTTGGAGGTGCAGTTGAAGAAAAATGAAAGCTCTTGGTGAATTCATAATCAACTGAAACTGCTGCATAAGGGGGGCTGCAGAATTCAGCGTTGCTTTACCACTATGCTGACTAATAGCCTTGATTAAAATCCTAGGGTGCTTTTTGTAGCACACATGAGCATTAATTCCAGTTCAGTTAATTACCTGTGCCTAAAGAAATGCTACTTGCAGCTTCAGCCAGGCCTGAAATTCTTTACCTCCCCTCTTAAAAATGGTGCTGTATAGAAACACACAGCTGCCTCACCTCCCTGGCATCCACAATCCTCTCTGCCCATTTCCATTTCTGTGTACCTGCTCATTGCAGAGGGGTTGGACTAGATAACCTTTAAAGGTCCCTTCCAGCCCAAACCATTCTATGATTCTATGATTTCACTCGGGAGGTAGGATGATGCCTGTACAGTGACTCTCGATCCACAGATAAAAGATGCGATACAAGGGCAAAAGATATGCACTGCCTCTATGACCTGATTTTGTCCTTTTCCATTTATCAGATGCTGGGTTTTGTAGCTTATGGCTGTTAAGGCTTCTTTTGTAAGCACTGCATTTTTAAATGGGAACTCTCAACTGTGCTGCAGTGGCAGCTGCCATTTTGCATTCATGTGCAGAGAGTGAGCCAGCGAAGGAGCTCTGAAAAAGAATTCACATTACTTCTTTTTTCTCCTTGTTTTGCTGTTGCATTTAAGTATAAAATAAAGGTCATCCTGACTGAAGGGACAGAATTGCTCTACGAAAACATATAATGAATGCACTGGATGTAAAAAGGGCAAATGTCCTTTAAGCAAAAATACAATTGGAATTATATTTAAAAAAAAAAAAAAAAAAAGAAAAGCCTTTTTGTCATCAGACAGTTTCTGTTTGTGACTAGTGTGGGTCAAGGCTCGAGGAATTACGAACTCACATGAGCTGCCACAATTGTGGCAGAGGAAATACTTCCACTGCACAGGAGCTGCTTTCCTCTCCGAACTTCCTTAGTCATTAAGTGGGGAATTTGAGGAAATGATAGACCTGTAAAAATTTGAAGAAAAGAATTTTGCATGTTGTTTGACCTGTTTCATATGCTGCTCAAACGTAAAGTAATTAAGCACCTCCAGTATCTCTATAAGGCTTATTCCTGTCAGGGTAATCCCTATTTGAAGGCTATGACACTTATAGAAAGGAAATTAAACACAGCAAAATGGAAGCCAGTGGCAGAAAGAGTTTCCCAGCACTCCTGAACCTCAGCCTAGTGCCTTTTGCCCCTCTGGTACTGACAAGATAAAAGCTGACCTAAAGAAATCATTTGGCTATTTCATATTTTCTGCCAGATAAGCTCCGCAGGAGGAGGATACAGCCCACTCGCAGGATGGGGCACAACGCTGCCCCTCCGATGAGTGAATGACACCCTGCAGCCCTCTTCCAGGAGCTCTTCTTTGCATCGCCACATGCAGAAAACAAAGACCTTATCCGATGAGGTATGAACCCAAACCTATACCACAAAACCAGCAAAGCTCTGTTGGCAAAAGCTCAGCCTTGGAACCCCTAAGCTGTTTGCAGTATGGTTTCCTTTCTAGCCTTCCCCATCTCATCCCCTCCAAAGACATTCCAACTAAGCAGCAACTGCTTGTTATGAATCAGGAAATGTTGGTGTGACACAAATTGTAGAAATTGTTGCTCCATTGGGTGCAAACAGAGCGACATGTCGTTGCAGGCCAGGGACAACTTATAGGTTGCAAAATATATTTTAAAACCTGGTGTATACGTGCACTGAGTACAAAAGCAAACGTGAAACCTGATCAGCCCAGCCAAGAATTACCCTGGAGTTTGGAGAAACCCATCACAAAACTTGTGAGAACAATTACTTCTAAGGATTATTATCCAAAATCGAGTTTTCGTGCAACAGATTATGACAGTTCTTTCAAAAGGAGGTGTGTAAAGACAGGAAAAGGAAGGAAATTAAAACAAATGGGAGTTTCAGATCATAATAAGAGGCATGGAGGAGAAAGATAAATCCCAACTGGAAAGAGGTTTTGAAGAACGATTATAGTAACAGTTCAAGTCCCATCTCTACTACCACTTTGCGGGCAAATCATTTAAATCTGTCTTATCAGTTGCATATAATGTACCACTTTTTTTCTCTATTGGCATATTCTGAGGATTAGTGTTTGTTAGATTAGTTTTCCATAAATATAGTGCACTATCTATACACTCAGAATATAATCCAATTAATACAATCATGCATACACATAGTAAATGATTGGAAATTTCAAAACACATAGACTATGCAGCTTTGTCTGCCCCAGGCAATCCAAAAACTATGACTTACACTTCAAGCAGGAATGGGAGTAATTTTAAAACCTCAATTTAAAATAAAACCAAAAGAAATTTGGAGAATTGTCTTGAGGAGATCTTAATTTATGTTCCGCCTTTTGAAACATTAGGATTCCTATTTTCCAGATTTTTGTACATCCAAGGAGGATTAACAGATGCAGACAGAATCTGAGACTGAGAACTATGTCAGGAATTTGAAATAAATCATTAATCTCCAACAACTCTGGAAAAGTCTGAACTCAAGTGACATCCTCATTTGTCTCGTTTTAAATACACGTCACTCCCAGACCCCTGACTGGGATTGTGCAGACCCAATAATCCCCCGCAGGTGATTTCCCTAGCAAAAATGCAACACAGAGCAGACACCAGGCACAAGGTTGTGGCAGTGAACCACTGGCAAGCACCAAGGTCGGGGTTACGGCACCACCTCCCACCCCATCACTGCCTCACTGCAATGTTTGTTTGGGCAAAGAGAGGGAAAAAAAGCAACCACTCAAATTTCCTAAAACTAATTTTCAGAAGAGAAACAGAAGGTCCCTGTGGATGCTGCCACAAGCCAGGATGCTCTCCT
Source organism: Anhinga rufa (assembly GCA_013400875.1). Classification (NCBI taxonomy): domain Eukaryota; kingdom Metazoa; phylum Chordata; class Aves; order Suliformes; family Anhingidae; genus Anhinga; species Anhinga rufa. Next base: position 19,358 of record VZTV01031286.1, read on the forward strand.
GCCAGGGCGCTGCCTCCCTGCAGGCTTTATAATACAAATGGGGTTTTATAGTGCGCCGGCAGCTTCAAGTTTGCGGGTGCTGGCTGCCGGGAGGATGCTCAGCAGGTTGCTCTGCTGGCGGCAGCCCTCTCCTTGTGCGCCAGCACTGGTAATTTGGGCAGGGCGTCTCACTACGCACGGGGGAAACATGACATTTGGAGCAGCCTGGAGAAAAGGTCACTCGTGGAAGCTTTCAGCTTTTGAAGTTTTCAGCTTTTTGCCCTGAGAAGCAGAAATGTGCCGCTGGCCAGGCTGCACATGGGCAGCAGGGAGCCTGTTGGATGGGGCCCTGCCCTCGTGCTGTGGTGCCCCAAAAGCTCGTGCCATTGCTCCAGCCTGGTGCCAACAATCAGCTGGGGCCACAAAAACATACAGCAGCAGAAAATCCACCCCCCTGTGTTTCTTACACCCTCCTTGCATCCCCATTATTTTCACCATCCTCTGCTTTGAGACTGATCTGTTAATTATGCAGCTCTTAAAAGCTCTGCTCCCATCTTCCACTGAGTCAAAGTCAACGTGTACAATAAGCAAAAATAGGTAGAACCAGATCTTGACTGTACATGCCACTAGCTGGAAAAGCAGTCTATCCATCCATAAGCAGCACTGAGTAGGTATTTCTGGGGGTGATGAGAACAGCCTGAACTTGGAGTTGCTCACGCCAACACAAAGTATGGTGTTACTACTTCAAGAACAGTTTGGGAGACAGTGCTCCTTTACCTCCATCCCTGCAAATACTACCACCAGGAACATGTTACTCAGTGCTTTCTTCAGATTCACTCAATATAAGCAGGGCAAAACACACCTACCGACACACTGACAGGAATTTTAAATTCTTCAGCATCCTCTCAAGCCCTTAACTCTGTATCTGTCTGAAAGCATGAAGATTCACTCCTCTGCCTTTCTNTGTTTCTTTTCCTTTGTTTTTTTTTTTTTTTTTTTTCTTTTTTTTTTCCTGCCTACAGTTTCCCCCAATGTCTCCATTTGTCCAAAGCCCTTTTTCCTCTTGAGGGTAGCTTGGGGAAACTACTACTGCTGCTATGGAACAAGCAGGTTTCTTCACTACTCCTCCTGCATCTCCATGTTTCTTTTCCCAGGAAGAAGAGCAACATCTGCAGAACTGCATACTACATCGACCCTCACCATTTTAGCTATGGTATCTGCTGCTCTGCTGAAAGCCTCAGGTCTTGGCATCACCCGATTGTAAAAGCCCCTGTTTTGATTTAAAACTACAAAATTTTCTAGCTAATCTCACTGTAGGTTAATAAAAAAGATTTGAAACACTTCAAAATGTTTCCAGATTTAAAAACCAAATAATAATAAAAAAGAAGTTAAACAAAATTCAGGTAACTTGGAAATTGCTTCTGAATATCTGGGGCCGGCAGCAGAGTGGGAGAGCTGTCTGCACATTGTCTCTGTATCATGGCAAGCGTTCCTGCAGGCCTTATGAGCCAGGGAGCTCAGCATCACGACAATTACAACAATTACAGCTTTCTTGTGAAACTGAGAACTGAACAGAGGTACAAAGAGATTTAAATAGCATTGGACAAATCTTGTGAGAAAGGTAGAGCCAAGCTGCGAAACATCCTCTCTTCTTGGCTCCCAGCCTAGGGGCTCAATCTTACCGTAACAGTCCTTCACAGATTATCTGGCAGCAGAGCATATAAATCTCCTTTTATTTCAAAGCAGTAGGTAATCAATACCCTAAATAAGACAAAAACACAACTCTCTTTAGAAAATTGCTTTCTTGATAGAAGACAGGGAATAAATATTCCTAATAGGTACCTACGTGCTTTTAAATAATAATGGTACCATCTCAGTAATGTGAGCTGCCTCAATTAGAGCCCCATTGTGCTATGAGATGTACAAACAGGTCAAACTGGTTCAAGCTATTCTTGTGATAATTTCCAAAAATAAAGAACAGAACATGGGAAACCATCAAAATACTGAATGTGAAACCTCCTGTAGTTCTGTCAGACATCTTGGGTTTAGAAATCCCCAAGAAAAAAATGAAGCAAATTGCTGGGACAGGCAGTCCTTAATAATTAAAAAAAAATATTAAAGGCGCTGAAAACTGATTTTGCATTAATTCTTTTTTCATGGGTGGCAAGGATGAAAGGCAGCAAAGGAGTGTGATTGGTGAGGTAACTCCCTCTTTTGATAACGCATGCACACACCCACAGAGGCATATACACACACACACTTGCCCTCTTCTTACTACAGTAAAGAAAATCACTTGGCTTTGATTTTCATAAGCAATCAAATGAGTCACATCTAGCCATAAATTAACATGATTAATACTGAAGAGCAATCCACTACTTTAAATTTGCCCACTGGCAGTTGCACACACAGATATTTTGAGTGCTTTTTTAATATAATTTTGCAAAAACAAAACCATCTCTCATCCTTCAGAGTCTGAAATATGAATGAGAGGTGGTTTGTGCCAGTAGCCTCCAACATTGTGAGAAGGCATTTCCCAGGTCACTTTAAAAATGGGTTTGAAATATGACGATGGAATGAATTTCCAAACCTCCTTTGATTTTGTTGCTAATTACACATATATACTCTCACCCTCTTTATTTTCTCCAAAGATAGCTTTGCATCTCCACTATGCACCATAAGAGATATAGAGCCTTCAACACTGCACAGCTACGTACAGCCTTCAACATGGGTCCAAAGATCCTGGAGGTTTAAAATACAGCAGCAGCTCAGGGTTCAGCTGTTGTTATTATGAGAGCTGATAGAAATTTTTCTTCTGGAAAACAACTATGCAGAAAACTGGGTTTCTGCTTAACAAATACTTTCTACTAAACTTCTGTTCCCTCTTGAAAAATGTCAGTGCACTAAATCCCATAGAGTACAGGTGTTAAATGCTGCTGCAGTGAAGCTGGGGAACTATTTCCATGTGTTGCTCATGCTCTCACCTCAGGGTCTTGTCCTGCAACCCTCACAACCTCACATTAGATACCTGTCCAGGATGGGCTGTGCTGTGTCCCTTTACCACAGGGGAGCCATTGGTTTGACCAGGCTAAAGAGAAGTGTGGAAGCCTAAAGCATCTATTAACTATAAAACTCATGAAGTGCCCTGGCAGTGTTTCAGAAGCAATAAATTTAGGTGTTAGGGAAAATATTTCATCAAGACCTCACAAACTTTATATGGGGAAAAAAATCCCTCCATTTCAGGTCCAATTACCATCATGAGAAGCTCATGTGATAACAGTACCAGTGCCAGGTAAAAAGGAGCTAGGAGGACCCGCTCTCTGCCTGGGGGAGTTTGTGATCTAAGTATTTCACCACTGTCTGCCAAAGTAATATGCAAAGGTATGGTAAGAAAGGTGTAAGCAAATACTTCCAATTTGTATATCTGAAATATTATTACGAAGTGCTGACTCCTCTCATCCAGTGCCTCTCAGCTGTGTAATTCTATGTAGAAAACAGGGTTAAGAAGTGTCTTCAGGGCTAGGAAAAGACTTTACTTACAGATCAACTGCAGATTTCACATCTAAAGTATGCTTGGTAAAAAAAAAAAGAAAAATCTGCAGGCAAGGTTAGCAGCACAGGTGGAGCAAATGAGTCAGAGGACAGCGTAAAAGAGCAGCATATACACAGGAGTAAACCAGTAAGGGGATAAGGGGGCTTGAGCATTAGGGGGTGAAACAGAAGGAACCATTCAAAGTAGATGGCAATGTAGAGGGAGATGAAACTTATCGAGAGGGAGATGAAAGAAGCACTGCTGTGGGACAAGGGGTGGGTTTGAGGGAGATGGGAAAGTTCTGGATGGAAGACGGGAGCCTGGCCAAAGCTTCTACTGCCTATGGTTTGGGACATGAGAGCAGGAGGAACCAAAGGTGATCAAGGGCTTCTGTCATGAGGGTCAGGCTGGTGGAGAAGCAGGATGGTGAAGTACAGCCCCATGTTTCTAATATAAGTACCTTTGTGCAGGCCTCACTGCAAAACTACCTCCAGCTTTCCACACCAAGCTCAAGCAACCTTGGCGTCTCTTCAGCCACCATCTGAGCTTCAGTTTACAATGCTGACGTTTGGGCAGTCGTATTTGAATTGTAAGGTGATAGGAGATCGTCCTGTACACTCTCTATTGCTGTAGTCCTTGCAATGCTAGCAAAAATACCAGAGCTTTTCCTTTCCCCCAGGGAACGCTTGACCTTAACTTCCATGTCTTGCAATGGCTCTGCAGTCAGAAGATCCCCTGGGTTGCGGGGATCAGACTTACAAATCCTTCTCCTCCTGCCCTCCTGGCAGCAACCTCCCAGGAAAAGCTGCATCCTGACAGGTCTCCCACCGAAAGACTTATCCATCACTAGTGCCCATGACAGATGTGAACCACACGTCCGGGCAACGGAAAGCAGTACTGCTGGGACTTTCAGATAGAGATCACCACAGGTTGGTGGGTGGGAGGTTCAGGAAGAAAACTCTGTGTTGCAATGCAGAGATGTGCCAGGAGCACATCCAGCAGCCCTGACCTCAAGTCAAGGAAAGAAAGAGAGAAACTTGTTGCAGCTTTGTTCAATGAGAGGCTCTTAAATTAAGAATTTAAAAGAGCCTCGGGTCTATCCTAGCAATGGAAAGGTCCAACTTTGTCATCAGATCTGGACAGACAACAGCAAAACAGAAGCTGGTATTTTACAGAGGGATCTCCTAACTCCTGTGTCAATCCATGTGTGCAGTTACATAGTTCAAAGGAGGAGAACAAACACAGGCACCTTCGGAGGGGAACAAAATGACACCACCACCATGAAAAACCTTTCCTGTGAGTGACTTGGTCCTTTCCTGCTCCTGGCCGTGCTCCCCAAGGAAGGAAGTGCCGAGCAGCTCTGTCAGAGCAACCAGACTATATCACAGCTTTCTCTTCCATGGCTGAATTCAGGTCACGCCTCCACGATCATTAATCCTGGCTCTTTGCTCTCAGTACACATTTGATCTGGATCAGCCCAGGGCACATAATCACATTTAAGATGAATTAGCTAGAACACATGATATGGAGTTTATGCTGGCCTCATGCCAGCTGTGGGAGGACAAACGACACTCGATCCCGCATAAAGCCTGCCAGTACAAAGTTACTCCGCTGCTGTTTTTGGAACAGATGTGAACCAGCAGAGCCACATCGGTCCCCTGGAACCAGCCCTGATGCAGTTACTCTTAGAGGCAGACTCACTAAGTCTGACTTAATTACAAAGTCAGGGTAATAAGACCTACTCTTAGTCAAATCACATTTCAGATCTTAGAACAGAGCTGGCCCACAACTTAGGAGGATCTACATTTGCCTAGACTGGGTGTAAGCAAACACATGGTGCCTTCTTAGCTTTGTCTCCTTCCTTGCTGGGTCTGCTCAGGGCATGTCCCACAGTTCTGCAGTACTAGAGCAAGCTATGCTCTAACTCCTCCCTCTGCATTTTGGAAACAAATTCTCTTACCCTTTTGGGTGCATAAAAGAAAACTAGAAGACCATCTCGTGACACACAGGTGATTTAACCTGTGACTTTACTGTTGAGTTTCTGCACCATCAAACTAAGTATGGGAGGAGGAGGCAGGATGAGACACCTCATGTCCAGTGCTTACTATTTTGTTGCACCCAAACAGTCACCGTCAGCTGCTATCTCTGCTTGAAAACATGTTTCCAAAACATCTGCTGTGTGCCAGTGATAGCCATTTAAAAATATCATATATCCTATAACTTTAATTGAGCTCAACATAGTAGTTAGCTCAAGTATAGAAAACTGGCAAGTGTTCAAAGTGGAGCATGTATATAGACAGACAACACAATGCACTGTTTTCCTGCTAATGTCTGGGTGACAACATCTACGCATACCATTCCAACATGAGCTTGTAACCAAATGTTTTCATATTCAGATTAAAAATAGAAGAAGTTTTCTGAAAGAACCATTGCACAAGTTATCTTTTACTAGATGTAATTAAATGGTACTCAGACTTCTTGGATTGCACCCCTAACAGATAATTAGGAGGAAAAACATGAAGTTCTAGAAAATAAAAACCATAGGTACCTCACATGGGGATGCTCACAGAAGTGAGATAGCTTGAGCAGGGCCCTGAACAGCAATTTTGCTGTTTTTCTTGTGGCAATGAAGGGAACAAATGGAAGAGAAAGGCAGAGAGACAACCTGGCTCATCTCCTGGCCTCCTGCTTCGCCTTGTCCTTTGCCTTAGTATCCTTTTTCCTAGTAGGATAATATATTTCCATCCTCCATCTTGAACCACACAATTCTTTTATTTCTAAGGTGTGATAACATTTCATTATTCCTGCCAGTTGTAAAAGAAAGCTTTCAAGGACCTTGGTGAAACATCTTCTATTCTAGCCTAGCTGACTCATGAAATAATCTGTTCTTAATATATACAGTCCTAAGCTTGTAGCGCTTAAGTTTTAGATCAGCATAATATTCATTCCTTGCTGTGACTCAGTGGAGGCTGCAAGAGATGGTGGAGAGGAAAAAAAGAAAAGTATTTTTATAGCAAGTTATTTTTATTAGAAAATAGTGTGTTGTATAAAAACAGCCTTATTGAATTGAGGTGTTCAAAGCAATTCCTGCAGAGTAAGATTATAGTGAGCAGAGTGCAGGTGAGAAGGTCAAAACTGCAAACTAAATGCAATTTCTTCCACTGGTG
>VZTV01031289.1:2015-14574 GCA_013400875.1 Anhinga rufa
AAAAAAAAAAAAATTGTTTTCATTGTACAGTCCTACTATCTAAATATTAATGAAAAATAATGTTAGAAACATTTTAGAGACAACAGAGGAGGTAGGTATCATTTTCTCTAAGAAAAGGGAACAACAGAGTCCCCAAAAAACTTGCAGGGAGTTAGTGACAGGGACAGAATTGCAACCTAAATTTTGCAACTGGAGGTAACCTGCTCTTCAGCAGGCTTTTCTGAAAAGTAGAGGGCATTTTCCAATCACTTTTATCTGTACTGCAAAAGCATGCACGATTTCACAATTTGCCACCCCTAACACGCATTATATGGTGAAGCTGGAAGAATCCCTCTCCCTCCAAAAACTACTTTGTGCTTAATCTAAAAGGATTTTTAAAAACAAAGCCTACCATCTTTGCAGGTCTTTCCATTCTCAAGAAGTTTCACACCAGTGGGACATGCACACTGATAAGAGGGCTTGGTGGGAGACATCAAACACAAGTGGGAGCAGCCACCATTATTAATTCCACATGGGTTTGTAGCTGTTAAACATAAATCACACAGATTAATGCTTCTGATAATGAATGACCTCATCTCATGTGTTAAGACACATACGGCATTTGAGTGGTAGAATCGGTGGCAGCAACACAGATTAAAAAAGGAAATGATAAACACAGAACAAGGAAAAATTAATTCCAAGTGTTGAGTAGCAGCGTATTTATGGTACCGAAATGCATAGATGTTGAATGTTTCCCTTTCTTGGGGAAGCAGCACATAGCTCTAAACAAGAGCCTTGTTTCAGCTCTGCCCTTCTAATTTTCACAAACTATTCAGCATGTGGGTGCTGAATGTATAGTAGGTTGTATATATAAAAACAAAGCAAACACAGTATATTAACACAATGGTTAAGACAGTGGTTATTACACAGAGCTAGTCTTGCTTAATATCATCTGCCAAATTAACACTACTTTCCATTCAGGAACTACCACTTGGAAAAAATAAAAATACCATGTTGGCACATGAAAGTTATGGCACATGAAACAGAAAAAGGAATACGACAACAGGATAAATGTGGCAGGCAAAAAGAAAGCAAGAGATGGTTTTTCGCACGTAAAAAAACAATGTAGAGAAAATTTGGTTTCATTTTGGGTCTTTTCCCAATCCCTGCATTGGAAAAATTGCATCATGACGCAAGTGAAGCCACCCACCACCATACAGAAAGACTAATTAAGATTTTTGCAAATCAGCTCCAACTTGCAGTTAAAAAAAGAAAGCAAGACAGCTTACCATTTGGCTGCCTCTTTTGGCTGAAAGCATGGATATCCATGGGAGAGAAGATGTTGGAATGTATCTCACGCAGGTCCTCCCCGGAGTACTTGCTGCAGGCCAAGATCGAATGCGTGTTCCAGTCAGTCCAGTACAACGTGTCCCCAAACAGCGTCAAAGCAAAAGGATGTGGAAGGGAGCCTTTAACCACTGCTTGCCTAATAGAGTACAGGGAAGAAAATGAATGCTGAAACACAATTCATGCTACGGTTTTGCTTGAACATAGCTTTTTTGAAACGAGGTTTTACAGTGCAAGTACTGTTGATCAAAACTTTCTGTTTATTTATGGGGAACAAATATAGTACATCCAGTTTGGGGAATGATGCGGGGAACAACAGAGGAGTCCTATTTCCAGGCTGCCTACCGATGCTGAGATGGCCAAGAGATGCCAACTGAAATCCTTACTTAGGTCTGTAGCTATTTCTTAGGACCCTTTTAACACTCAATACCTGTGGGGCTTTATGTCACCATCCATAAGTGGGGAGAATGACAGCTGATTTTATGCAAGCCTGACTACTACCTGCTGATGTATGATCTCCCATTTTCAGCTTCAGCAGATTTCAAACCAAGACACCATTTGGTCAATTAGCAGTCCATCCATCTCTTCCAGTTTCACTCTTTTGAGCCATCAGAAAAATACTCTAATGGCAAACAGTTTCACTATAAAGAAATTCTAAAAGTTACTTTCCGTGATTCATTATTATGATAATTATTAAGCTATTGTTTTTATTATAAGCACTGACATTAAACAGAGTTCTACTGATCTTCTGCCACGGTAATGGTATCATTTCTGAGCAAACTGGGTCATCGCTTGTTTCCAGGTTCATAAACAAAATTAAAGCATATACCCATATATTTTATGTATATATACAAACCCATGCTCATTAGCCATCACAAAAATGCAGCACTAACATTACTGAAGACAGTTTTTCCAGGTTCTTGTGATGTAGAAACTAATTATCTGTACCTAGGTTCCTCAGAACTGGAATTAAAGAGCTCAATTCTTACAGATATTTTATTCGGAATCACGGAAAAACTTAGATGGAGAGGACCCTGGAGGTCATCTGGACCGACACCCTGCTCAGAGCAGGGTCACACAAGTACCATTTACACAAGCGCTTCTTCCCACCTCCTTTGTTCTTAACTGTGTGGGTGCACGTGCGCCCATGTACGCAAGCTCCCACTGAACAGTGGAGATCACCATCCCTCTCCCAGACTAAGGGATTGACACACAGCTCTGCTACTCCTTCAGGTATAGGGTACACCATGAACACCAGCCTCCCAATTTTCTTCTTACAGGGAAGAGTCATTACCTATGTATTTACTGAGAACACACATGCACACTGTATGCATCACTTTTGCAAAGAAGTTGGGAAATTAAGTGGTTCAGTAGAGGACAAAAATACGCTTATTTTCCAAATATTTTCTGTTAAAATATAACAGAAGAGTATATTAAACCAAGAAACTTGAAGGTGTCTTCTGCCAATGATTCTGAGTACAAAGAGACTGCAGTCATTACCGCTCTTTCACCTTAGCTTCTGGAAGAAGATGCATTACCTTTAAAGCTTTATTTTTTTCTGCTCCCAAGAAAAACACATACACTCCTTTACTTGTCACTCTAATGCTCCAATTCTACACTAAAAAAAAAAAAATTCTATTTCTTGATATTTTGCACTCAAAAGTAGGACATACTATCTTTCCTTTCTTATCGCTGTCTGGAGTCAGGTATATATTTGCTTCTAATTAAATGCACCAGCTAAGGATCTTACAAAAGACTATTGTAATATAATTTACAGCTGAAACCTACCAGCCAAACAGTGAAGCCAGAATGACACAACACACTCCGGTACCAAGATTAAAGGCATTCTCATTCTGTAAACATTTTTACCAACCCCACCCCCAAACCCTAAATGCCTTCAGATTTTAGCTTATAGCAGGCTTGGAGACTAAGTCTTTATGACAAATTTTGACATTTGTCATACGGACAGAAGTAACAAAAGTCCAAAGCTCTCACTATGACCAAACCTGCACCAAAGACAGCATTCTCATGCTCAAGGGAAGCCGTGTTTTTCTGAAGCATTCTGATTATCTTGCAAGTCACTTGAAAAAAGAAAAATCAGAGGATTTTTAAATGCCATCAGTACCCACCATTCCTGGTGCGAATAAATCTTTGAGTACAATAGACACTGTTAGACGTGCTCAACTTTCAGACAACCATCTATTCATATGACAATGCATAAGGTGAACTGTGACCCTTATTTAAACCAGCCCGTATCTGGAGCGATTCAGGAGCACTTCATTTGACTGCACTCTCAGCCACAGCCTTGAAGCGATTACTCTTAAACTCGTATAATTTGTCTCAGCAAATATAAGGTACTGTCACATGAAAATGGCTTTGGGCCCAAATACAACAGCATGTATTTCTTGCATCTCATCAAGATGAGTATTACCAGTCACACGTACTCCGTATCCCATGTTTCCAGCAAGCCATTACAAGGTGATCGCTCACTTCCAATCAGCATAACCAGCAGGGCTTTTTTTTCCCCTCTGAACATCCTCCACAGGCCGCACTGTCAGCCTTGCTGAACAGCAGCCACACAAAGTGTGTCAGCACAGAGCTGCGCTAAATGAGCCTCCACAGCCTAATGAGGAGGCAGGGGAAAGGGCTGGAGAGCCAAGGTGCTAAAAAACAGGAAAAGGAAGGCAAGAGGGAGCAAGAAAAGTCTGCCATGAAGCAGTCATGCTTTAGCACAATCCGCATGAGAGAACTGCAGAGCTCTGGTTTTGGCGGGTGAGAAGAGGGGTCCCGGCTTCTGCCTTGATCCATTATGTATTAGATACACCTGGGTGAATGAAGGGGACCAGAACATCACCCCTAGTACTCAACTGCCGTGCACGGTTGACAGGAGCAGGCGCTTCCCACCTACAGAGCATTTCACAAGCACCTGCGCGGGGTCAGGGAGCAGCCAGGTCTCCACGTTTCTGACCCGGGTCAGAATAAAGCCACTGACCCGGGTACCAGGTACGGCGCTGCAGGTGTAATTGGACTGACATGACCTGACAGCTCTTTGGTGGCAACTACCTTCAGCCTCTATATTATCAGCCTAGGCTTGATTGGAACAAGCGATACAACAGCAAAAAGCACTACATCCTATTATCCTTCACGAAGCTCTTCAGTTCCTTCAAACTGCAGTACTCGTATCATTAGTCTCGTTAAAAAGAGACACGAGAGATGATGAGAAAGTAATAGATAAGGATAAGGAGTAATGTTATTCATTCAGGAGACATCTCTACTAGGGCTACAGCAACATGCAAATTGGCTACATATTAGACAGCACTAAGCACACACTAACTTCAATAACCTTCCCTGCACCAGGCATATAATCACACAAATTTGCCTTAAAATGGTGGTGACTGACATTTAAAACATCACCATCTCTACTCTGTTTAGTTGACTGAGAAGGAAATGTAGATGGGGACAGCAGAGAAGGAAGGTGGGATGAGAAAGAGAGAGAAACCAAGCAGTTTCCACAGAAATTAAATTCCATCTGTGTTGTGTGTCGCAATTTCCTAAATACAACTATTTATAGTATCATCATGGTAATCAGAGGTGCAATTACAATAAAAACTTGTTATAGTAAAGAGTTTTCTACTGCCTGAAGAAAACATAGATCCAATTTAAATACATTCACCTTTGTTCCATTTTTATTCTGTTAAAGAGGCCTGTGAAATACTTTGTGAAGATAAGGAAACAAATAATAAACAAGTTAAAGCAGGCATTACAAAAGGGGCTACTGAACTCTGAAATGAAATACATACATGAAAATTCATAGACAATCTATCCAGCTTTATACTGACAATGACAAAAAAGCTCCTGCTTCAGTATAAAGTGCATTTCAGACAAAGACTAAATTCACTTGAAATAAAAATTAACGGTAAAAATGACCAAAAGAGATTAACTTTAAATTCCTATCCTTTATCACAACCAGGATTTCCCCAGTCTTTATTTCTTTTTCAACTAATACTAGCATTCAAATGCAAAGCTAGATTATAGCCATGAAATTTAAGAATTCTTCACACCAAAAGAAAGCCACCAAAAATCAAGATAACACAAATTTAAAATATCATGAGAATTATTTTTTCCCCATGAATTTTAACAGATAATGTTTTATATTCAAGCATAATAGCACTTCTCCATAAAAAAAAAAAAAAAACAAACAAGCAAACACTTTCCATTAACCAAATCCCTCCATTTTGGCTGCATTTCAGTTCTCTAATTTAAAAAACTGATCAGAACACCTGCATAAAAGCTGGGGTACACTTTAGACACCCTGGCCTGTATGTCTCTAAACAATTAACATTCCAGTTTCACAGCAGTGAAACTCCTTTCAGGTGACCTCTGAGGCTGCCTGCACTCAACCTCCAGGGCAGGGTGCAAGAATTTTCACATTTATGTTTCAACCCATTTCTCTAGTGTCCCTCTGGAGGATCCCATACCTATTACCATCTCCTAGGCCATCAGAAATTGGGCGGTGTATGGAAATCTCCTGTCTGCAAACCCATTTCAGATACAACTGTGAAGACTGGGAAATATGAAGGTAATTCATCTTAATACTTCATACTATGGCAAAATTTACCATATTAGCATCCAATGACAACACAATATTAAAAGCTGGAAATTCATACCAACTAGAGGTAAAAGCTTTCTGATTAGTCTACATATTGTTGAAAAAGTCTTTAAGGGATGCTCATGTCTGAATTTTATTTTCCTTCTTATTTTATACTAGATCAATTTGCAGTTAAAGACACCCGGGGGCTACATTCTTATCAGGCCTTTTTTTTTTTTCTCTTGGTACAAGAAAAACAAACCAGAAAGTTGTTACGCAGTAACTAGCGTCACATCTTCCTTCATGAAGGATTAGAAATGTAAAGACCTGTCTTCTGAACCTTGCTTTTAGTGCTCATCATGTTAAATGCAAGCATATAACAGACAGGCTTGCACAAAGCAAATTATAATATTTTACACAAAATGTTTCTCTCCACCTTAAGATTACTTAGTGCCTGAGCATTCAGGAAATTGCAAGAATTACACAGCTTCAACTTGTGACAATGGGAAATAATAGCAAATGCCCGAAGCACTTTGAGCACGAATCCCGCACACCATCAGATGAAGCAGGATGGAGGACCAACAGACAACCGTATGAGATCACATCAAAGATGCCACAATGAAGGCAGGGAGCTCTGGTTCCCTCAGAAGCTTACAAGGTTTCCTCTCCTGACAACCTAACAAAAACATTTGCAAAGCAAATTTGGAAAACTAAGCTGGATTTTTACCATGAATGCTTGTTCAGGTATTCCTATCAGAATATAAGCCTGGTTCTAATTATCAGAGAAAGTAAACACAAAACATGACTTGCTGGACATAATACTGTCTTTTAAAACCAAAATATTTTTTCTTTTGCCACCTTAAGCCACCATTGCCATGTGTGTTCCCAGAAAGTATACATAACAAATAACAGGTCTAGCAATGACATTTCAAGTCCCACCTTCAATGTAAGTCTGAAAAAGTCAATCAGAAGTAAAACTGTGGTTGAGAAATGAAGTCATTCTGAAGGTCGTTTTTCAGGCAAACGCCATCATGACATGCAGTGTAGATGAAAGGCCTCTGGCAAGAGGGGAGGAGGCTGGGAAGCCCGCAGGAGATGTCAGAGTTTAGAAGGAAGGTGTACCAGTAGATCCACTGACCGCAGAGTGGTCTATGTGCTTCCGAACCCAGAGCTGCTCTTCCTTTGCTTTCAGCAGGGCCGTGATTCTGAAATAATTCTGCATTTGCCATCTTGGGTCTTGGAAGCAGTATTGATGAGCTGCTCCACTGATCTACCTGGGCTAATCACCCTATACAACATATTTTTATTTGAAGTGTACGAATATGCAGAGACCTATGACCTAGCGACTCTAGCTACATACACAGTGTACCTGTATCACACACAGTCAACTACAGACATTTTGAAGCTCCACCTTTCCAGCATTTTACTTCAGAAGCACCTTGGGGAAGAACCAAAAAATTCACCCTAGCTCTGTGTCCAAATAATCTAATTAATTCTGCTTATGCAGGCTTCTCTAGCTGTTTTAATTAGGGCACTACTCATCTTCGACACCGGCCTGCAATGTGTTGGTGAGGTATTGAAACAGGGTTTTCACCATAGACTGGTTCCTCTTCACTGCTTGAGGGTATTAGGCATTTTTTATCTCGCAGAAATACACACAAAGACATACACTGAATGCAATATTTTATACCCTGCACATAATGTCATATATTGTACACATTATATACAAATAATGAAAAAGAAACTTTTCTAAATGCAGGGACACAGTATTTTCAGTGTTTCATCAATCTGCAACTAATCATCTGGCAGATAGACATGAGCTGACGCTTGAAAACAGAACCTAGAAAAATCAATGCTCGAGTGCAAACTTAAGACATTCACCTCCTTGCAAGAGCTTCCCAGCTTTCTGACAGTTGCTGAAAGTATGTTTTCTTACAGTGGCCTCAAAACCCATCTCATTAGCACAAACACTTCCTGGGGGACCTTGTAAGTGCACTTCCCTTCAGCCAGTAACGTGTTAACTTATTAATTAGAACTGCTGCTGCAGGGTAAAGGAAGAGAAAATTAATTCAAGAGCTGCCTTAGCAGGCCAACCTATCTCGGCTACTCTACTCACAGGAGAGCTGTCTGCAATTCAGTTTTGTTTAATTAGTCCCACAAAAAGCAACTGTTCGCTCTGATAAGAGCAGGGCGAGAGCTGAAAAAAACAAACCCATCTCTTCAATGCACCAATTTAATTTTTTAATTATTACATTCTGACATGAAAAACTGTTCGTTCCTTTCTCTTGCTGGCAAACCAAGGGCATTAGTCATCAACTTCCGCGCTCTTCCCCTTTATTCTAATGAGCCCATCACTGGAGTAGCTCGGGCTAATAAGTCCCAAGGCTAACAGGTAACAAACGATACATCATCCCCGTAAAATTTGCTATAGAGGTTTTCTCATGAATTTATGACTCTACCAGATATTTACTGAGTGCTACTGCCTGCGCTGTCATGCTGCTTACTAGTTTTGATGCAGAAGCTCACCAACTCCAAAGGGAGCTTTACCCAGGTCCTGCCCAGGGAGGTGACCAAAAAAAAAAAAAAAGTCAAGGCTTGCTTTGTTTCTCCCCCTGCATATTCCTCCCACCTGCCTACTGTACTCTTCCACTATCCAGACCCCTGCAAGCAAGAAGCGAAGCATCCATGCATATCAATGTCCTTCTCTGACATATAAATCTTTAAATTTTAATTCTTGTGTAGTGCCAGGTGTAGATATGTGATACTCAGATTACAGGAATAAAAAGACAAAAAAGTTATGGATTTCTTACAGATTTAGAAATATGCCAAGAATGTTTCCCTTTCACTCATTCCAAATTTTAGACCTTAGAGGTCTGAACCTCAATACTTTAATACTGTCAGTGACACTAATTATAATCTTCTCCTATTTACATTGTATTCTCTCTCACCATCCAAACCACAAAGCAGTTTTCTTTGAACTGTTTGAAATTCTTTTTTGATATAAAGATGTTAGTTACTGCTAAATACTTCTCCCTTCCCCAAAAGCAATTAAAACTCATGTCATCCTGATTTACATGAAGCTTTTACAATCATTTATCTACTACAGACTGTCTCCCACCTCATGTTATGCAACACTAAAAAACTTGAGATCAAATCTTTACTCATCTGCTTCCTTTGCTAAGTTACCAAAACTAGTCAGATCTAGAACATCATATTTTTATGAAGCTGCATGTCTTTCAATAACTCAATTGCCATTTTAATTTCTTCAATAGCTCCAGCTTCCAGAAGCATAGATATTTTCCCAGACATGTTGAGCGTAGGTAAAGCAGCAGAAAAATCAGTAGCGCTTCACAGTGATAAAACAAAAGAATGTTTTAATCAAGAGAAATTTCGATAGCAACAAAACCATGAAACTTACTTTCTAAATATAAAACAGCAGTTAGAAGAATGGTCTGAATATCAACAACAAATCACTAAAGCTAGCAGTTTCTAAATAAGCCAAAAGTCTGTTTTAAATTAGATTATGCACTCGATGATAATGATCTTGCCCTTCCCCCATTCTTAAGTCTTAAGGAATATTACTCTAAAAGGTAGCCCTCTTAAAAGGGGATTTTAAAAGTGGTGGTGGAAAATAGTTGGCTTAATCAAACAATGTCATCTTTTCACATGGAAACAAGTTTATTTGATCATTCTAGCTGTATCTGTATAGTATTTGTCTCCCCCAAATCCATACCTGTGCTGGTTTTTGCTGGGATAGAGTTAATTTTCTTCATAGTAGCTGCTATGGGGCTATGTTTTGGATTTGTGCTGAAAACAGCGTTGATAACAGGGATGTTTCCGTTCCTGCTGAGCAGGGGGTACCCAGAGCCAAGGCCTTTTCTGCTCCTCACCCCACCCCACCAGCGAGTGGGCTGGGGGTGCAGAAGAAGCCGGGAGGGGACACAGCTGGGACAGCTCAGCCCAACTACCAAAGGGGTATCCCATACCATATGAAGTCATGCTCAGCATATAAAGCTGGGGGAAGAATAAGAAAGGGGGGAACCGTTACACGTGATGGAGCCCTGCTTCCCTGGAGATGGCTGAACACCTGCCTGCCCATGGGGAGCAGTGAATGAATGCCTTGTTTTGCTTTGCTTGCGTGTGTGGCTCTTTTTTTCCCTATTAAACTGTCTTTATCTCAACCCATGAGTTTCCTCACTTTTACTCTTCCGATTCTCTCTCCCATCCCACCACGGGGGAGTGAGCGAGCGGCTGCGTGGGGCTTGGTTGCTGACTGGGGCTAAACCATGACAACACCCAATGCATCTTGTACCTCTTTGGCCAACCATTCAGGAAAGCAGGGATGACAAAAAGATTTTTACTTTTACTTTTTACAAGTTTTCCTTAAGAAACGGATGGCTGTGAAGATGCAAGCGACCCTAAACCCCCTGTATTTGACCTACCTGACAAGAGGAGCAGCTGAAATAAGCTGCCCAGGAACACTTTGTTGAGCTGCCAGACCCAGAGAGAGTGCACAGGGGACACAGACAGGAGCAAGGGATAACGCTGGGTGAAGGAATATAAGCAGCCATGGGTGCTTTTGAGGGGCAGCAAGGAGGAGGCAGAAAAAAGCAGGGGGTGCGTGTGTGTGCACATGCATGCACACAGGGCATAGGAATGTACAGAGAGAAGCCGGAGGGATAAGAAGAAATCCTTCTAACCCCAGATGTTATTAGTTTTACTGTTCACAGAAAAATCTGGCTATTTTTTCTTTTTTTCTTCTTTTTTTTTTTTTTGGGTGGGGATGACTAGGAGAAAAGACTGAAGGCTTTGTGGGTTTTTGGTTTGAGTTCCTCCCCCTCCTTAAGAAGATCTCAAGGGTTTTTGTTTTGTCTGCAGAATTAGAAATTGTCTTTTCTTTTTTAGTGTTAGAAAATCAGTTATTGAAAAGATGAATAAAATAATTAAGAGCCAAAATACAGTATTACAGCTGTAAAATATCATATTGAGAAAGATGAACTTGCTGAATGACTGAAAGACAGTATTTAACAAAAAAGAATCACTTCAGACAGCCCCAGAATATCTTTTTTCTTAAGACAGGCAGAGGCTAAGAGGTCACAGCAGAGGAAAAAAATACATAAAACCCCATTGTAGAACAGCTTAACTTCTGCAATTCTTTCCTTTTTTTTTTGTCTCCTCCCAGTGATGTAATTGCAAAGAATAAAAAACAAAACAAAAATGCCTGGATACAGATGTTGACTATTTTCTGACTCTTCAGAACTTTCTCACATGCCTACAGAAAAACAGGTGCCCTTAGAAGTGGTGTGCACTTCTGAGTGCTTAAAGGGAAGTCATATGTGCTTTCCTCTCTACAGACGGTTTCCCTTTCTCCCCCTCAAATGGTAACATATCAGCATACTGCCATGAAATAGTTCTGATACTGAAATGTATCAGTTTAAAAAATAGAACCAACAGCTCTGAAGTATTAGACTAATTGTTTTGCTTTTAATGAATATTTAAGAAAGAATTAGTAGCTCTAAAAATCTAAATTACTTGTCTATACAGGTCTTTATTACAGGTTTCACCAATTCCAGAGAATTTACTCTGGAATGAGGTAACTGCTGGGACCCAGATGACTTCAATTCTATGTCATGAGACAGCTGTTAGATGCAGCTCTCTGCAGACAGACAAGGTTGGTCAAGCCCTCACACCAAGACAGACCAGCACCATCACAGCCTCATCTCTAGAATGAATCACTTCCAGGTTAGCCAAAGGCAGGCCAGAGACTAAACACCATTAAAATAAAAACAAAATACCAAACCCAAATATATTTACACCGCTGTGCAACAGACCACCAGTCTGGGGAAAACTGCAAAGAAGTCTGTAGCAAAAGAAGATTGAAAACGCAGTAGTGCCAGCAGGAAACACCAAAGTAGCTCTGGAACCGGAAAGACTGGAGACACTAGATAAGACAGGGAGGTTTGTGCTCTCTGGGAAAAACATAAATAAAGATTTGGATGGTGGTGGTGTTGATTTTTGATCGGTGGACACTTTTCAAGCAATTAACATTTCAAAATCGTCTCTACATCCTGCATCATTTTCCAGGGAGTGCTACTGAAAGCAGTACCATTTAATACAGCACTCTCTTCCTAGAAAGGCATCAGCTGGACTGCAGTAGTGGTTGTTATGCTAAGGTGGTCCTTTCCTTCCCATATAAATAAAAGAGCACAAAAAGGGGTGACTTGAGAATAAAACAAGCCACCAAATTATCCCACTGAACAAAGTCACCAAAGTGGATTTTAGGTGTGATCATATTGGTAGTCATTTTGGAGTGGTACTTTCTTCTCGCTGGCATTATTATTTGGAGGGTGGGGTTGTTTCGGTTTTGCTTGTTTCTGTTAATCCTACAGCAACTGTGAGCATTTCATATTTGTGTGAGAAATCCACATTTGGACTCCAGTTTTTCAGGTGGCAAGCTGTCACACTGAGCCCCGCGTGTGACTGCTTTCAGTCGAGATGACTCTCTAAAGTTCTGTTACACATCTGGTTTTATGATCTCTCTACTCTTATCACAGGAGACATACAACATTATAAATAATTTTTAAAAGAGAAAAAGAGATTTTAGGGTATTCCAGTCAACCAGCATCAATTAAAAAAAAAAAAAGA
>VZTV01031293.1:0-11383 GCA_013400875.1 Anhinga rufa
GGTTTTTGTTTAATTTTATGGTAGTCTAGGTCATGCTTCAGTGTGTTATTAAAAAAACTGGAACAGAAGCTGACTCATCAACACAAATATCAGCCCACTCATAGCCATACAAGAAATCCCAGGGCCAAAAGAGAACAACAGAAATTCAATTAGAGGGACAATTTTAATCTGCAGTAATAAGAGGAGTGGGGAGCAAAGTATTCTCAGAACTCTGCTGATATGGGAATTGCCCTTACATTTCTAGGAGAATATTTTGCTTTAGATGCTCTTTGTTTTCCTAACTGTCTCGTAGAACCATTTGATTTTTGCCTCTACTGCTTGTGAAACAGCTCCTGGTCATCTCCTGGAAATTTCCAAGTTCTAATCCATGCTCTGCCAAAAGCTACTTGCTTTTAAACAAGGCGTTTTGTTTTCAGATCTAAGATCCTTCCTGTAAATTAATAAAATGGTGATGACACTCATCCACCTGTCATGCAAGGCTGCAGCTCTGATTAAGGAAACAACTTTCTCCTTGAAACTTGTCTTGTAAATAGAAAGCATTACAAAAGAGTTAAGTTCTAACTTGTTTATGCAGCTTTTGTTGTGTTTGCAGGACATCAAACATTTACCTTACCCAGCATTTATGAAATAAATGTGACTAGTGGTTTAGGTTAAATGGACCATGCTTTCTTAATCCTGGATCCCAACCTTGAGTGAAACTCATGTTCTGCTGGTAGAACAAGAGACGGGGCAGGTATAAGGTACCAAGTCCAAGATATTCCCATCAATTTAGTACCCTATTTTGAAACAACAAATCCACAAAAACCTAGCACAGCACTTTCTGTGCATCTGCCCTGAAGAGTAACTCAGGTTCATGCGAGTTTACTGCCGCTTCATGACTAAACTTCTGTCCTTAAACTGCATGGACAAACAACATAGGTCAGACTGGTTACTCTCTAGGCAAAAAAGCACTTCCTCTTTTAGGCAAAGAGAGTTTAGATGCCACACTCAAGTTATCAGTTGCTATTAAAGACAGGGAGGGAAAAAAAAAACAACAGAAANCCCCAACTGGATGTCATGCAGGAACCTGTCAGGGACATTCAGATAGCATGACAATAACTATCAAGTAAGCTAATACATTAAAGGCTAAGAATGCACATTGGGCTGTGGATTTCTAAGCACAAGCACATCATTGCTAAGCACATCAAAAGACCACTAACTAAAAAACTAAATATGTCAACATCATTGTATTAGCCACTGTCTTTATCATGTTTCACAATTGTATCATCATTGACAAATGGTATCACAGTCTTTGAAGTGTAATAGTTCAGATAAAAATAGAAAGGAAAACTGAGCTGCATGAAAGCATCAGGGCCAACAGTGTGCATGGGAAACCAACCAGAGCATTTCAGGGGGTTACAGCTAACGTGAGGAAGAAGAGAGAAACTCCTGTCTCCATTTTTTAAGAGTGAGGGCAACGTACCAGTAATATTTAGTTCACATTTACCTTGTTTCCAGAAAATCCAACAAACTCCAGTAATCTCAGAATCCGTGCTGGAAACATGGACAATGTCTACAGAAAGAAATGCAACAGTTATGCAGTAATAGACTTTTTGCCTCTCAGCTACCAGCTGCCTCCCAAAACTTTTCCAAACACAAGAAATAATCACTAAAATTACTAAAAACATCTTTATATGTCAGAAGATTTCCTGGGTAAATGTATACACCTGCTATATTTTACATATGATTTCAGGAGAAATATCTGTTTAATATAGGGACCCTGTGTCTCCAGGATTCCCTGCATACAAACATGTTTACATAGCACGTGCTTAGTAGCTCTAGTACTTCTTGGATGTTTCAGAAATACTGGGTGCATACCACACAGTATATATTTGTTCTTTGTGCAGTAAATCTAACATATGGACATCTGCCAGGCTCACACAAAGTAATGCAAGCAAGGAGAAGCACCAGGCACTTTCTGCAGCCCATTACCTGAACAACTATGTCACCCCTCACCATCTCTGGGTCAACACCTCTGACATACCAGGAACCATCCTGCGCTATTTGACCACCCGCTTTCTGACCAGAACACAAGCAACAACAGCCAACAGTGGCCAGGACAGTACCCAAGGCCCCATTCACACACCCTGCCCCACCAACTGCCCCGCTAACAGCCAAGTCCCTGGTTGCTTACTAAAGTGCCATTTCAACAGTAAATGGAAGTCAACAAGCATAGGCAACTGCTGCTTCTGTGCAAGGCTTCTCCTGGCCCCCATCCCAGCAGGTCCCTTTTCATGAGACTGTAACAAATGCCTCCCAAGCACTGGTCATTTGGCTAATGAACACACTTACTGGAAGCTGGGCACAGGCACTCAGCTATATTCTCAAAGAACATGCCCTTAGCCCATGTCAGATAAGATAATTTCTCAGTTAATAATCTCCCCGTCAGGATAAGCAAGTGGGTCTGCACGCACTAAGCAGTATTGCCCATGTTGCGGGTAGTAGTCTCTATTTCTAAAGCGTATTACTATCCAACATTCTTAGACCAGAGACTGGGATCCTGCAAGCATCAGCACACATACCTGATTTTAACTGTATGATTAGTAACACTGATGTCAGTAGAACTTATCAGGTATTTAAGTTAAGAACATTTTCAGGATGTTGTAGGACTTCAGTGCAAGAGAATTGCTGGCACATACCAGATTAAAGGCTCCAACTCCAAGTTTTACACCTCCCTCAAAATGAAGATGGTTCTCTCCTTTGACATAATGTGGAGACTGTATAAGACTGTCCAGCTCCCTGAAAACGCAAATGCTTCTGTTACATTGTCAGCAAATAAAATGATCAATTACAATTCAGTAAGAAAGTAACCCAATTATCTTGAACTACACAGTAGTTCAAAAAAGGTCAACCTGTCATCTCACCCAGATGAACAACACCTACAACATTTTGTTAGATTTATCAACAAATCATTTCTGTCACATTACTATCAATTCAAAAATATGGAGTCCTGGAGATGGATTCCTGTTAAATAGACATAGTTAATTTGCAACCGCATTTATGCCTGAAAATGTTTCTGGAATGGCTGCTGGGAGCAACACCTTTACTACTACAAAAAGAGATGACAGGGCAGTGCAGGAGAGTTAAATTTAAATTAGCAAATTTAAATTAGCAAATTTGATTTGAGTTTCACTAATCCCTGGATTAGGTATTCCCTTTTTGTGCATGTTCATTCAAAAGAACAATTCTTTACATACAAGAAAAGACAATTGTACGAAATATTTTAAAACTGGCAGGTGTATGAGAAATTACTTTTCACTTATTTTTCTAACTTTCATAGATCTCAACTTTGTAGTGTCTCCTTATTTACCTGTGTAATCCACATGGATTTGAACCTGTTTTGCCTCCAAGCTTTCTATGGCAATGTGTTTTTCACACTATTGTTTTAGTTTATTTTGTTAACTTTTCCTTCCTTAACTTTTGTTAAGGAGAAGAAAAACGCTGTTTTAATGGCAGCCACCCATTTGTATTCAGGCTGTCATGTTTTATCTGCTGGTTGTTGCCAACAGATACAGGACTATTCACTACAGTTGAAGTCCAGGGCAATGGAACGCAGGATGGTGACCAGGTGGATAAAGCCTCTCCCCACTGTAAGGAACGATCAGGTTCATGACCACCTGAGGAATCTGGACATACACAAGTCTATGGGACCTGACGAAATGCATCCCAGAGTCCTGAGGGAACTGGCTGATGTAGTCGCTAAGCCACTCTCCATGATATCTTGAAAAGTTACGGCAGTCAGGTGAAGTCCCTGGGAACTGGAAGAAGGGAACATTGTGCCCATCTTTAAAAAGGGCAGAAAGGAGGACCCGGGGTACTACCAACCTGTCAGCCTCACCTCTGTGCCTGGGAAGATCATGGAACAGATCCTCCTAGAAACTATGCTAAGGCACATGGAGGACGTGGAGGTGCTCCGAGGCAGCCAGCATGGCTTCACCAAGGGCAAGTCCTGCCTGACCAACCTAGTGGCCTTCTATGATGGCATGACTACATCAGTGGACAAGGGAAGAGCTATGGATGTCATCTATCTGGATTTCTGTAAGGCCTTCGACACTGTCCCCCACAGCATCCTTCTCTCTAAACTGGAGAGATATGGATTTGATGGATGGACTGTTCGGTGGATAAGGAACTGGCTGGATGGTCACATCCNAGGAGGGCCACAAAGATGATCCGAGGGCTGGAGCACCTCTCTATGAAGACAGGCTGAGAGAGTTGGGGTTGTTCAGCCTGGAGAAGAGAAGGCTGCAGGAAGACCTTATTGTGGCCTTCCAGTACTTAAAGGGGGACTATAGGAAAGACAAGGACGATCTCTTTAACAAGGCCTGTTGTGACAGGACAAGGGGTAACAGATTCAAACTAAAGGAGGGTAGATTTAGGCTGGATATAAGGAAGACATTTTTTACAATGAGGGTGGTGAGACACTGGCACAGGTTGCCCAGAGAGGTGTTCGATGACCCATCCTTAGAAACATTCAAGGTCAGGTTGGACAGGGCTCTGAGCAACCTGGTCACTGCAGGGGGGTTGGACTAGATGACGTCTAAAGGTCCCTTCTAACCTAAACCACTCTATGATTCTTTGCAATGGACCTGCCTTTAGAGTCACCTTCAACACACACATATATGACAGAGTCATCTCTTTCCCTTTCATTATACTTCTGGAGAAACTGGGCTGGATGCTGTTTTGTGTCTGCTAGACACGTGACTTTCTGTGGCTCTTCTGTGCCCCAGTTTAAAGTTCTAAAATAAAACAAAATATGATGCATATTTAGCTTTCACTTTTTAAAATTATTCATGTAAGCCTGTACTGCTGTGTGTTTCCTGATACTTTTTATTCACTAGCAATAAGCAAATGTTTCATTCTGAATTATTGTTTTAATTAATTCCATCTTTTTTACAGCGTACGGTAACCATTCCCCCGTGAAAGAGAGTTTTAAAAATTTTATCTTTGCAATATTTACTCCTCATGTGTTTTCAGGGCTGCTGCTGTTGTGGATTATCAAGCAGTACTGCTGGCAGCAGGGAAAGGAAAAATGGCTTTTTATATCAGAAAATATGTTGCAAAAAAAAAATATCAATCAAAGCAAATAAAATCTCATTTACATATTTCATTGTTTTCTCTGTAACCTGTTGCACCATGCTCTTACCAAAACTGCAAAGAATTATTTCTTCCCACATCAAAGTTACAGTACAAAAATCGTAACTGACAATCTCACATACAAACTTTCCCTTTTTTAAAATACGTTTTAGTTACATGCAAGTTGTTATTAGCACACTTTTGACCAACTAAGAGCTACTAGATATGTAACACTTTGTTTTTACATATACTAGAACTGATCTTAATTTAATGAGGCACAACTGAGTATGCTTCCCATGGTGTACATTCTAATGTAATTTTTAGAATTTACTACTGCACTTCAAAACCTTTTGCATATGTTGAAGGTAGCTCTCCATAACTTCCTGCATGAAAAGAATCCTGCTTAAGCAGATGTTTTGGCTTACAGACACTAAGTAGTGGGCATATTCTGAGTTCAGATAAGCAACCCTGCTTATTATTTTCAATAGCATGCACTTTCACTTTAGAGTAGAACAACTGCCATACTTAACCAGATTAAAAGTCCAGCTAACCCAATATTTCACTCAGACAGTGGCATATGCTTAGAAAAGCATCCTCTAGGAATTGATGTTCAGGGACTTCATAATGCAGACAGACTACATCTGTTCTACTATGCTAACTAGCCCCCATAAACCTATTTCCTGTAAATTTGTTTAATCTTTCTTTGAAACCATTTATAATTTCCATTGCAAGCTCTTCAGTTTATTATCTCTTAATTTTGTTTTAGTTTCATGTATTTATTATGGAATTACTTTTGCTTCAGCTACCGGTTTTGAATGTTCCAAAAAGCTACAGCTAGAACTATAAAGAAATGCCATTTCATATACGTAATGACTGCAAGACCTCCAAATTGTGCTATACAGATACAATGAGCACTACCATAATTTAAAACAGTTATTTTTTGACATAATTTCAAGGATATAGTATTTGAAGTAGGCAAAACTTGGGGGTTAACACAATTAGGGTCCACTATCTTTACAATCCAAATCAACCATAATATCAGGGTCCTTTGTTATGCAAAGGAGGAATCTGTGTGGGCTCAGAAAGGCTATAGATAGGAGGCCCATAATAAACACTGCAATAAATACAACAGTAATTAATCTGTGAATTGGACAATTCAGTCAGCAGCACTTTTTGCTGAAAGAGTATGCTTAATCACATCATCACTCTGACTTACCTGTATGTTTGGTAACTGTTTCGGACTTTGATGCCTCCTTTTATGAAGCTAACCATATTCTCATCCTGTTAGAAAGGAAACACATTAGCAATATGAATTTGTAAGCATTATAAAGAGCTTTTGTCTTCTTGAGATGAACACATGCCTTGAACATAACCATCGTGACACAGACAATATAAGTCTCTGAGAAACAATACATGGATTTAGGATTTCCTTTCTATATTAAAATATTTTTACTGTGTTCAGACATATACACTTTATTTTGATGCCTTCTGTGATTAGTTTAGCCCCTGTGACCTTTGGACCACCTGAATTTGCATTAATGAATACAGTGACTAAGCTAATCAATGGCACCTAAGGTACATATATTTGTGGCCGTTTCAAAAGAGCTTTCTCTCATTTGTCCTTCAGCACAGTTAAGATCTGAACATTTCCTGGCTCAGCACCAGACACAAATAACTGCCTGTCCTCAGGAGTCTACAGAATATAGTTTCAAATCCTAAAAAGGAAGTAGTGTAAGTGAAGTTATACAGGATATGCTCTTTCTGGTCTGAATATTCAAGTACCTATGAGATCCATAACTACTATGGTAACATGTTACATTACAAGCTGTAACGATCCAAGAACTTAGAGCAAAGTGTATGTGGGGGACCATTAGTTTTATCCCAAAGAGTGAAGTCTTGTCTCATAACTTTCTGGTGGCAGTTTCTTGCCTTGCTCATCATATAAAATCTGCCATTCTGGTTTGTTTTGCCGTCTGCTATTACTTTGGGATAGAAAGACTACATGTGTTTTAGCAGATGATTCTTCTGTGATGGTATTTTAAGAGGTTGTATGAAGCACTGTGGAGAAAATAGCGCAGATTAGATGAACATTTGGTTGTTTTACTGTTATTGTTATTGTTAAGGAAACAGGGCCCAATTGTGCTCATCAATATGTAAATAAAGAGACAGAACCTGCCTCTTACAGCTTTCCATCCTCCTCTAAGTCAGGAAGATAACTCAATCCAATCAAAGTTACAGTTCAACTTCTTCCAGATTTTGCTTTCTATGAACTAGTAAAGGAAGCCTGAACTGAAGGGCAGGGGCTTACTCCTCTCCTGCAGCCTGCAACACCACCACCAGCCTGTGTTCTTTATAGTCATCCTTAAGCAACATTATCAAGAGTGATAATCGAGGACAGAAACTATGCACCAGAAATGAATGTATAATTCCTGATGATATATCCCCAGAGACTTGAATCCCAATCACACGCAAACAAAATAACCACAGAAAAATGTGATTCTGATTTCCTTTGTTCTGTAGAAAAAGTCAGGTTTTAATTAGCAGGTACAGCATACCTAACCATATGTAAAGGTTCAGTTATATTTCCTTTGAATGGAAAATGGAAAGAGGAAAGAATATGGTTTTAAAATGTTTAAATTCAGAATGCTCATGATACCAACAACAGAGATAACCAACATGAGAGTAGTCAAGCCCTTGAAAAATCCTGAGACTAATTTTTATGTGTTTCCAACTGGATTTGGTCATTTACGTTAAGCATCAAAACTAACCCACTTTGATAGCTGTTGGAACCAAGTGTCTTTGTTTAATTTTTAAAACCAGTTAATGTGTTCATGAAAAATTAAACACAGAATAGAAGACAAAGCAAACAGACAGACATTCTTTATGCAGAAGAAGACAAGAAATTATTTTCTTACTCTTAAATCTCCTGTGTATCTGTAAACATTTTTAAAAACAGATACCTGTGAAAACAGTTCTTAAAACCAAGCGACACTGCACTAAAACTCTCCTTTCTTATAGGCACAATGGAGAAGTTCTGAAAAGCCTTGCTTCCGTAGCTTCAGGTATCACCCAAACTGTCCCCAGTGCTAGAGGCTACTCATCCCAAAGAATCCCAAAGGAATATGGAAATAGCTACACCGTGGCCATTTCAAAATCCATCATCTTACTATAAAGTCACTACCATCAGCTCTCTAAAAACCTTGAGAAGAAGCTACTCTGACTACTGGTTTTGCTGTGAAGCAATAGCTTCTAGCAGAGGGGCATAGCAGATCACTGAAAAAGGTTACATGTTTCATAAACTATCATAAACAACATAAATCAGAGCCCAACTGGCAACTACCAAACACTATAAAATCACTACCTGCGTTTCATTCTCTAACAGCATCTTCGAGCCAAGAAGCTGAAGCCCTTTGTGAATGTGACTTTTATTATCCCCTCTGCATAGATGAAGAGGCCCACTGTTATATAGCACGTACAGCCAAATCAAGAAGAAAAATCAGTTATTCCAGCTATAATTAACAATTTAAATTGTAAGCTGGAGCCCCGGTAAGCATTGCTAATGTTGATCCATCAAACAAATCAGACTTCATTAGTACACACAGATAAAATTCAAAGAAGAGGGAGAGCTCCCCTTCTTTTAAAGACAGGCAGCACTGTTTGGCAAAAAGCAGGTGTGAAGCCTAATAGTTATGCAGACCATAATAGCTGTTCAAGAACAAACAAGTGAGAAAGCAGTCTTGGGAAGCAAACACCAGCCTGACTGAAAAAAAAAATATCTTGCTTGTACTCCAGCAAAGCACAGCTTCAATGACCACCTCTTTTTTCTTCTTTTTTTTTTTTTAATCTGATATCCCAACACACAGTACTTGAAAATTGGTACTTATTGTGGTTACATTTCACACATCCAGAAGGGACTGGAGAAGGGTGTCATAGGGGACTCCGTGCTATGTGTATCAAGATAAGCATTTTTAGATAATCATGAGGGATAACAAAACACTATCTCGTCAGCAGATAGTCCAGATAAAATCCATTTAATCCAGATGAAAGTGTCTTACACCATTATGTCAAACTAGGGTAGTCTACCATTTCATTAATTTTAAGAAAATAAACTTGTATAGTGTGTACTTTTTTTTGTCCCAAAGAGCCACAGAGGAATCCATACCTGGAGGAATGTGAGTGCTGCTCTCTGAAGTAAACATTCAGCATAGCAAATTTCTGCATGGATTTCCTCTAGTGTCACAGGGAGGGGGGGGAAGAAAACAAATCAATCAGACAAAAAGTAATTAAAAACCACTTAGCCCATCAATATAGGAATAAGATCACAAAGCTGAAACCGAGAAAAATCTTTTCCAAATTTTCCAAATTTGCTGTAGTGTTTCAGTTCTAGACTACTGAAGTAACTCCAAACAGTATTGACACACAGTTACAGAAACTTTGCAGGAATTTCTCTGGTGCCTTCCAGGAACAACTGGATCTAGGACCTTTCTAGGCTACTTCTACTAGGCTTCCCTACTTCTTCACAGGGATTTCTTTACCTGGCAATTTTTGGAAATGCTGAGTCAGTGACCAACAAAAAAAGTTAGTGATTTTGGATGTGGTGACATAGAAATTGCCAAAACTCTGATCCAGCAATTCTGGAAATGCCAAATCAGAGATTTTGTCAGTGAACTCACAATCTGCAAAAACACGTTGGGTAAACAATTCCATGCAATTCAAATTGCAGCAAAAAAACCAGATGAAAACATGCATTTAGAGATAATGTTACCTTCAGTAAAGTGTTCAAGGCTTTGTCTATGCACAAGGTTGTTGATAGAATCAGCTACTGTTGATTTCTTCCTGAATCTGCAGAAAAGTCAGTGTGGTCATTCTGAACATGAAGCATCAATGACAGAGAACGATATCCTTCAGCTGGCCACCCATACAGCCATTAACATACCTCTAGTGCTCACCAACCCTCTGTCATCTTACCGCATATACAAATTTCAGCATATTCCACACAGAACTTAGCCAACATGGTCCTCTTGGGATCCATCTTTTACCCTATGTGTGCAGAAAGCTGTCTTGATGAAGGAAGGGGATAAGGGGGCTTTTTGATTTATTTGTGCGCACGCGTGCATTTGCGCATGTGTGTACAGAAGTGGGAGCACAGTTGATTCAAAGACAGCTAACTACAGTACAACCATCACCAAATCGTAAGATTCTGCAGTGTCTGTAAATGATAAATAACTTCCAGGCACTGCAGAACTGAGGCTACAGATAAGACAAAAATCGAATTGACAAGAAAAATCAGGTATTGGAGTAAACCAAAGTTTTCAAGACTAGACTGCTGAAACCCCTAAGTTATGTGGTCTGACCTCATAACTAACACCCCTTTGAGCAGGAGGCTGGACTAGATGACCTCCTGATGTCCCTTCCAACCTCAGTTTTCCTATGATTTCTGTGAAATTACATGTCCTCTATTAACCTGTATGTCTTTCAAAACTCTCCTGTGAAGGGACTATTTATTGACTGAATTGCTCCATGCTTACTTTTGACAGGTGGCTTGAGCTTCTTTCATTGTGTTTCCTGCATTCAGTATGTCCTGAGGATCAAATGTCATCATAGCTTGCATTTCCAATATGGTGGCATAAGTCAGAGCATGATACATACTGTCTTTAGTTCTGCAAAAAAACACAAGATGCAAGACACAGCTGATTTGGTTATATTATTACTTTTAAAAAACAAATACAAATTCAATTCCAGAAACTCATCAGTCTGATGGGAACTAGGTCTAAATAAACTAGAAATCAAACACAAAGGATATACAAAATAATCAAGAAATGCTAATACACTGAGTTGTGTACAGGAAATCATGTCTACAGCTCCAGTTTCAACAACTGTGCTAAGATGTTCCAATCCTGAGCCAAGGGTAGGTATTTAACATACATAACAAAGTACANNNAAGTACAAGAATTAAGCACATGGCTAACCATTCAGAGACCATAGAATCATGGGGTTATTTGTAATGGAGTATCTAATGAATACTACAACACATGACACAAATCCAGATATTCTTCTATTTTGGGACAGTTACTCAGGACAGAACTCAAGAAGATAAGTAACACTAACACAATACTACAACCATGGCCAAAGTAGAATCTTCTTCCAACAGATCTTCCTACCAGAGGTGTTCCAGTCTATACCAGACATTATAGCTTTTTCCTCGTCTCCCTTTCTGCCAACCTTCCACCACATTTTGTTCAACTTAAATATTCTTCTGTGGGATTTCAGA
>VZTV01031307.1:0-10875 GCA_013400875.1 Anhinga rufa
CAACTCTCTCAGCCTGTTTTCATGACTAAGTTGTAGGCTTGAAAGAATTTGATCCATCTTTTGAAGAGTTCCTCATTTGTTCAAAGTTTCAATTAAATTTTGTTAAATGTGGCTTTTTAAAAACTAGCTCTAGAATTTACTATATTTTCAGGTATATCATACACTAATCATTATTTAATAACAAATTTATTAAGCCTTGCAATATATTATCTTATGTCATTATAGCTTTCTCTGCATCAACTGTGACAATAGAGCAGAAGCAATTCCCAAATGGGCATTTTACCAACTTCATGCTTTGATTTTTTAATATTCCACCTAATTTTAGTGAAGGGTGCATGTTTAGTAGTATCATGTAAAAAAATAGCACAACAAAAATCACTTTCATGGATTTCCCCTCAGTTTTTTAAGGTTAGAAATAAAATGCTGTTGCTGCTTTAGCACCATCACACAAGCGTATAATGGTCCTTCTAGGGGAGCAAACTGACTGGAGACCTCTTGCAATTCCATTAATTCTAAACAAAAAGGAATTTTCTACCCCTATTTCAGTTTGCTACCTAAGTTTAACTTGCTTTATGAAGTGATTAAGGACCAACACAAGTGTAGGTTTTAAACAGTAGGCAGTAGAGAACTTATAGTGTAACTTAATTACTAGAGACAGTGAGGGTGGAGGAGAAGACAGAACAGCAATACAGTTTTATATATGGTCAGAAGTGAGCGAACAGAGATCTTATTTGAATTGAAGGAATACATAATGATACCACTATTAACCCAAAAACATATAAACTATTTGTAGGCCATATGGGCAACAGAGAGCATAACAGCCTCATTCATTCCCAAGATATGTAGTCCATTTTATTGTCTGTTACTACAGAATATGAAATATGAGTGCCTCACTAGGAGGTTACCAGGTTGAGTTAATATTTCTTTACCCACAGTCAGAGGGTTTCCACACCCATTCTTCATAAAAAGTAGAAGTTTTCTCATGTTGCAAAACCTTCAGTAGACATCCAGTTAGTGGAGAATTCTCATGGATAGCCATGAAGTGAAGAAACAAAAGCCAGTAACTATCTATGACTTTACTTAGGTTCATTATCTCACATCTGGTTACTCTGAATAGACATTAGTGGATGAAAGACAACAGAACTTGTCTTAAAATATATGTTGAGATAGTACATTAAAGCCTAAGCACCGTACAAAAATAGAAAGCCAGCGCAATACTTATCCTGTCTGTTAAGTCACTCATCAAGCCTTTGGCCATGGTTTAAAGTTTCTAAAATTCAGTGTAGATAACACAGCTGGTAATGTTTAATTAAAATATTTCTTCTGCTTTGGTGAAACTTAATTCTCTATTGAATCATATTCAGAAATATCTCTTTTACTGAGAAACAATCAGCAAAGGCAGCATTCCCAAGTGTGCCTCCTCTTCCCCATACTTAAGAAAACATCAGAGACTATCTCAGTTTTATTGTCAGCAAATACCAGCACAGACAAGCAAGACTTCAAAGCAGAACAGTCAGGGAAGTTATTCCTTTCCTCATGAGCCCCCTTCAGAAGATCATGTTCAAGTTATTGCAGAATCTTCAGTCAGTCCCCAAAACATCACTGGGATGAGAATGGAAGAATAACCAAGTGTCACACATTTTAAAAATATCAGAAAACTTCAGTAACTTAATTTGGGTAACTAATAGAACTGCAAAAATGGATTCTATGAAGTCACTCGGATCACCAAAAGTTTTCCAAGCTTACCATTCACTAATTGCTTATATGCACATGGAAGATTTGTTGCACAAATTGTTGCAGGTGACCCTTTGTAGAAATCTGTTGAGAGCAGAAAATACAACCTGCATGAACTGACTGTTACCTGCATATCAGAACACAAAGAGTAGACAGTGGTTCCTGAACATGCTACAGGACAGACTTTGATCATCCAACAATATTTGCACAGCACTAGCAATTAGTGCAATCAGAGTTCAACCTCTTCCAAAAATGACCTGATTTATGCAGGCTGTTCTTCTTGCAGTGAAAAATTCAGTCATCTCCTGCCCACTTAATAACAACCAAAAGACCTGCAGCTCTGCTTTTCCAAACATCTACAAGTGTTTTGACATATTACCTTTTACAAGTACAAGCAGCACAGAGACCATCTCCTCTCCATGTTGTGGCTCCTTAACATTACAGCTGCAAAATGATTTAGCATCAACGCTCTCCACAGAAAGAAACTAGATAGAAAGACAGATGATGCAGCAGAAGCCCAGAAACCTTAGAAACAAATTAGATTTGGAGTCTTTGTAAGATCAAACTCAATGCTTCAAAATAGCATTCATGCAATAGGCTTCTCAATATCTGATGAAAAATGAGCTGCAAATTTCATTTTCTTGCTACCCTCATCTTAAGTATCATAATTCTAGATCTTGCGCAAAGCTTATAGCAGACTAACACCTACCTTTTAAAAAAGGCCTTGAATATGACCTTTGAGATGACCTTGCAACTAATGATGTTACTAGTCTGTAAACAGAAAGACCATCTTGACTTGAAAAATCATGATTTAGAAACTATTTAAGAAGCTACAGAAAACTACCAGAGCAGAGAAACAGATGCGAGAGTAGGTGGCAATCATTTACATTGTACATTATAACCTTCACTCAATACTGCTCAAACTGCTTAAAATGCAAACAAAAGTTATTTTCAAAGAGCAATTTTGTTCCTATCCGCATTTTCTGGATCAATACTCTACAGAAACTAGAAGTTCCTCCTCGATCTTCTTCACCAGTTACATGCTGTCACTAGCTGAATGAAATCAATTTCTCACTAGGAAGTTTCACAGGTGAAACCCTGTCAACCATGGGATGAAGATGTTTGAAGCACAATCAGCATAAGCAAAAATCTTCATCATAGGTACAATCCTTTCAGAAAAACTACATATGCCATGACATAAACTAGGCTAGCAAAATTATATTACGCACTGTGTTTACACTGTGGTGCTTTACCGTTGCAGCACATGGATAAAAAAAAAAAAGTATGCAGTCTTTGTCATATAACAGCAACCTTGAAATAGCATTCAGTTTGCAATTTCTGTACAGTGAGCATGTATGGACAGTTCTAGGTATATCAGAGCCTATGTACAAGAGCGCACGTCACCTAGAATACAGCTTTCCTGATGATGCGTTAGCACAAGAACAAAAGACAAATTCCAGAACTAGATTATGAGAGGAGATAGAAGCTGAGAATTGGAACATGGGAAAAGGAGGAATGGAGAGCTTTAAATCTGCAACTAGATTTCAGGTTTACTGTTGGGTAAGGAGGATAATTCAACATACAATCTCTGCAGAAATGAAACGAGAATCAGAATAAAGGAAGAAGAAGCAGGATAGTCAAGAGTCTTATATGGTGAAGCAAAGAAGAATTGATCTGAGTTAAGCTGAAGAGATGAGGTGTAGTATTGATTTCAGAGGGGAAAACAAGAGGAGCTCAAATAGGTTGACCACACACTCAATTTGAAAACACAATGTAGAGTAAACAACTCAATTCTTACAACCCCTAATAACTTAAGATGTACTCAAGGATGATTTCTGTACAAAGTCTAGCTCTGTAACAGAATAGCACATCTGTTTTCTTGCAGTTCCTTATGGTGATCTGTATTGTCTATATAGGAAATACTGGAATCACACCTAATATCTGGTCATGCAAATACTCCATTGCTGATGTATCATTGCTTGTCTTCAAGTTAGAATATTAGTCCTACACGTGTGTTCAGAAGTGTCTTTTCCCTTTTCTTTCTTTAAAAGAGATATTAGACTGTCATCCTTCTTCCCTGAAACACTTGGAAAGCCTTTCTGTAAAATTTGAAGATTATAATGAGATAATTTTTCCCAGTGTTTATCAAAATGTGATTAATTTCCTCTTAGGTTCCTATAGTTACAACTACTTACATTTTCTACATTACAGCTTGAGAACTATGTATCTTGAATCTTCAAAGTATACAGGAGTATACCAGTCACCTTGGCTAATTCTAGGAATATTTCCAGATTCTCTTATTAATAGGACAGACTTGCAGATGGGCCTTTCTTTTGCCTGTAGCCAAAACAAAACCTGCTGAAATATCTTTTTAACCAGGATGCATCTCATGAGACATATAGGGAACAAAAATTAACCTCATATTTCACTTTCTATTTATTGCTTAAGTACAATACCTCAGTATAGGCATTAATCACTATTTATAAAGTAAAATACAATCTTTTATTGTTCTACCAGAGGAATGCTAATTGCTCTAATTTCTGAATTGTAGAGGTATGTATGTTGAGCATGAGAATACGGATCTAATGATAAACTCTTGCAGTTTAGCAAAGAAACTTTCTAACACTGTTTGGGTGTATTAAACTTGCTCAGGGTAGTATGTCATCCTAAAAACAGCTGAGAGCAAGCTAAGTATATCACCCTTCCTGAGAGTGGAGGACTCAGACTCTATTTGTTTAGAATCATCTTTATTAGGGGAAAAAAAATAATTTTAATTTAGGTAGGAGTTAAAAAACCCCAAACTGAAAACTGGAGGCAGCTATAGAAGGAAAACATAAGACAAGAAAAAGCAATCTTAATTTATGAGGCTTTTTTTCTGTATTAAGTTCTGTACCTTATCTAGCCTGTGAGACCAGCACTAAGCTTCCCCACCTCTGTCCAGGACTGACTGATTCAGAGAATACTGAAAACTCTTTGTTACACATTAGTAAAATGGATAACCCTTCTGGAGTAGAGAGCAGCAATGAGAACATTACCTGTTTGCTCATTCCTGGCATATGAATTTCCATTTTTTTGCTTTACTCGTTTTTTGTAAAACTTATCATCTTTCACAATTGGTGGCAATGCTTCCTTCACATAATAACATTGTGATTTTAAGTAATATATACTTCCTTTCCCCAGTCTTCTGAGGTAAACATTTTTGATAGGTGGACACACTTGAGCATTCATTTTCTTGAAGCCCACAATAATAAAACTTTATATTCCTTAACATTCTCATAGTTTTATAATCACCTGGCTAGATTCATTTCGTTATTGTTGCTATTAGGTCATGCAAAGATAAAAAAATGAAGCAACGGATTGTGAAATTGGGAATGAGGTCCTTAGAAGGACTCATCTCTTGTAGAGGAACTCATCACAATATTGTTTCTGAAAACACCTGCCATTCCAGTTATCCCTATTTGAAATGATTGGCTTTTCTTGACCTCAGTATCTGACAATAAACAAGCATCATATCAAGAAAACTAAACTGCTCGCTGAGATGAGATAAAATTGTCCCAGTACTGTAACAGAGATGTAAACTCACTCAAAAGAATTTTATTAGAAATGCTGGTTTTGGAAATATAAACCTTGGCTGAAATGTAAAGTGACATTTCCTCATTAAAAGAATAGCTTTATTTTAGGTAGACTAAGTAGCTTTAATTAATAAACATAATATTTGAAGACACTAAAATGAGGATTTTACTGAAATAATTATGAAAGTAGCATCCTGTATTCCGGCTTTAAGAGAATTGCTACTCTTACTGAATAGCAAATGAGTAATTACATATGGGGGCATATGAGGATTTCTGCACAGAATGAAGAAAAAGCAAGACTGGATCAGTTCTGTGCAAGACCTGATACAACCAGATTTTGGGTAAGTGTTTAACTTCATTTGATTTATGGATTTATTTATTCAACTGAGAGGATACCAAGCTTCAGTTTTAAATTCAGGTAGAATAGGGAAAGTAGCTAGCATATTCATAAAACTTAAACCCTCCTGCTGATCAGAAAAAGCAGCATATTCTCTTTGAACCATCGATCTAGTGAACTGTTAAATAAGAGCATCAGCGCATGTCAGTTCTCTCACACAGATTCAAGAAACCAATTGCAAACAGCTCTTAAGGGAACATCTTAGAATTTGCTGGAAGTTCATCCCTACCTTTCACACTGGTATATATACAGTTGCTGGTATATTATTCCATTTTCTTTCACCCAATCTCTGTAGTTTCAGAGCACAAAACCTTTTATGGAGGAGGCTAGTTGCTGTAAGATTAAGGCCCAGAAAACTGTGCACTGCCTGATAAATAACAACAGCTGCTCAGCATCCACTTGCTATATCTGAATTAAAACATCTGATACACCCCTCATGCTTTATTTATTCACACAGCTTCTCATCACCTGGCTGAACAAAAGGATTCTGGTAATATGAACAATTTAATGTTTAAGGACAAAGAAGCTGCAGCATTGCATTAGTAACTTGAAAATAAAAAACAGCTTTGACAAAAATTCACTGTCAGCTGTCCATTCTCCAGAGAAGCATTACAGCTTCTTTATTCTTGACTTTGCTGTTACTATTGAATATTGAAATAAATTCTCCTAGTTTTCCAGCTGCAGAACTATACAACTAAGTAGTCAGGTGTGACTCCTTCTTTACTGCCAAACAACTAACACAGCAAATCAATACTAGGATTGTGAAAGTTTATGTACATACTTTCCCTGAAATGGAATAATATTAGCTAGTGTAACCAGTTTTCTGCATACCTGAGCAAACACGGAAAGAAGACACAAAAAAAGACGAAGTCTATTCCACCTCCCATCCAGCTATTTTTCACTGTCTTGGCAACATACTTGTTGACTGTATGTCAGTACAGTGTTACATTCTTCTTGGGTGCAGAAGAGAAATGCATGCCTAAGACATGTAAAGAGGAGACATATAGGGAATAACAAGGAAAGAAGTAAGGACACGATGGAGAAATTTTGCAAAAGAAGAGGAAATTAGTGGAAGGTAGAGATGGCAGTCAGAAGTAAACCCAGAAACCATGTCACACCAGTAGCTAAGGAGTCTTACAGCAGCAGAACCACACTGAGCTATTCTCAGCTTGGATATTCTAGGTCAGGGGATTCAACCAAACACAATTTTGTCAGGAATATTGCAAGATAACATGTTTTCAGCCGTGTATTGTTGTCTATGTCTTAATAAGCCTGTGTGTTAATGGAGTTAAAAAGAAAGCATGTGAAAAATCCTCAGTTTTCTTTCTTTCCTAAGCAAACTAGAATTTGTATTTTCCCCTGAGCAGAGGGTAATACTTTGCAAGGCTATCAGGATGTTTTTGCAAAAACCCCTAATGACCCTGCCACAGTCATTTGTTAGAAATACCTAAATCAAAGTCTGAATCTAGACTTATAGAAGGAAGGTAATATAGAATACAATTATGCTCCCACTGTGGCAATGAGAAAAATGTTGCCCATTAGACTAAATCTTTAATCTCTCCATCACTGAAAGTATTTTTCTGTATAATTCAATTACAGATTTTTAAGTGAAATAATGTTCAGATTCAGCATGAAGTCAGATATATTTTCTGCTTCCCCACATCCATCTAATATTTGCTTTTAAATGTTCCCAAGTGTTTTATCCTCTCTTTTTTTTGCCTCAGATTCATCTGCCTGGTCAGAAAGGTGTGGAACTGCGTACTGAAAGATGGCTGCCATTCTTCTGCAGCGATATGAAAGTGGATCACATTCTCAATTCCTGTATTACTTCAGGCACTTTCTGCAAGTGCACCCTTCTAAAAGCAAGCCTGCTGCCCGAGAAATTAATCAGCTATCAATATTGTGTCAATTGCCACTGCTTTTGAGTTTCCTCTATGTGTTTGATCCCATAAAGGACATTATCAGGGTTAATGGGAGCATCTGGTGGAAGTTTCCTCATATTATCATCTCAGCAACTGTTTTGATACCAATATGATGACCAGACACAACAGGATCACAAAGAGCTTCCTTTAGAGAGCATTTATGTCTGGAAGATGAATGGACTTGCAGGAGCTTAAGCTGACTATCTAGCAATGTTTTCTTCTCCACCCTCTGAGTCTGCTGTAACAGGAGGTGCACAACATGTCCCTCAGAGACCCACAGCTGGCAGCAAGTGCACACGGCTGCACCAGAGCCAGCATGCCACCTGAACCCCAGCTCCGCTGGATCCCCAAGGGTTTGTCACCCTTCCACTTCTAGGCAATGGCCATTTCAGCCTCTGCTCTACAGACACATAGCCCTCTAACATGGTGCTGTCACGGCTGCAAGCTTTGTGCTGGGTGCACAAGGCCTTGGGGGTGAGGCTTGCCAGCCCCACCTGCTCTTGACCTGCCTGCAGCTTCCTTTTACCTGGTTTACCTGTGATGGCAATTTCTCTAGTTGACTAGGTCCTGTAGCTCAAGCATTTTAATTTAAAAAAAAAAACAACAAACTATCTTTGTACAGTACCACTATGTTTTTATGACTAACATAATGATGTAGGACAGAGAAATATAGGCCAGGTGCAATAGTGAAGGCCCTGGAAAGCAGAGACACAGTGTGCAGGGGAGAGGAGTGTGGACATGGGCTCTTAAGAGATGAGGCACTGGCTTTTGCCTACAGCTATAAACCATTTACTAATGATTGAGGAGGTTTTGTTTGGGGTCTTTTGGGTTTTATATTTTTTAAAAAATAAAAGACCTAGAAGTGGACAAAAACAGTTCTCATGATAACAAAGAACAAATAAAGTAGTATAACATATATTAAAGGCACTATAAATAGTAAATTCCAATATAGCCTTGACCTATAGACCAATGAAGGAATAGAGAGGTGTAAAAGCATGTTAGGAAACATAAAAGTGACCTCGAGTACAAGCTAGAGGGATAAAGAAGAAAACAGCAACCACAACACCCATCATATTCCTGACAACAAAGTTCTCCAGAGGCTGCCGACCTACAGTGTTGCCCTTTCCAGCAGTCTGAAGCTACCAACAACCAGCTACTGAAACACGCTACCTTTTCATAAATACTAATATGTTTTATTTTTATTTGTGTGGTTGTCACCATTCCCATTTCAGTGTAACCAATACAGTCACCCTATTAAAAATATCATCCCCCAATTTAGTTAATTCTACCTACCCTATTCAGCACAAGTCAGGGGCTGGGCACTTATGGGCTATATATGAGTATCTTGGGGAGGTGGGGGTGAAATCACCAAATTAACAAACACCAAGAGTTCAAGCCCTTAGAGGGGATTTTTTTCTTTGTACAACAATATTTTCCTTCCATTCTGTGTAAATTCATGTCCATTCACAAAAAAAAATAGGAAACATCCTTCACTTTTGTTTTAAAGAAGGGGACATGTTCATTCTAATTTTCAATTATGGCAAACACCAATGCCCAACTGACATTAACTGAAGTGTATCCTGACTTCAGACACATATATAAATTAAAGCAAGAGAAGAGAAATTTCACAACATATGGTCTAGAGAGATACAACATTTTTTTCACATTTACATGTGCACAAACTTCTGTCACAGAAATTTGTGTGTATTTAAAGACAAAATTGCTAATAGCTTACTGCACCAAACATTCAGGAGTTGATATCCTACTTAAGTAGAGATGTCCATCTTTCTCCCTTTAAGGTTTTTATTTCACATTATAAAATGCATTTTATTTCAAAGTTTCTAAAGCATGGCATTGCCTAATTTACACAAAATTCATAGTCTTGTATTTTTTTTAAAGTGTAACAGCATCTTTATTTTGATTTGAGGTTAAATATAGATTCATAATGTATGGATGTGGTATGGTAACAGGCAAAATTTGTCTTTGCAAACAGAACCAGCTGCCCAGTACTTGCAGCAGAGTAGCTGAATGTACAAGATACAGTTTAGAAAGCTACAGCAAGTAGCTCCTGTACTCCTGAGACAAATGGCACTTTTGAGTTATACAAATACTACTACAAATAGCCTTATTGAAAAGTCAGAGGAGAGAAGTCTTATATACATATTTTCATTTTATGAAAAATAAAGCCATCTCCTTTTATTCTCCCCAAAAGACAGAGGGTATATTAGTTTTTCTTTCTCACTTAGAAATGCCAGTTCTATCTAGACAGATACTTGTGTAATGAGAAACAACAACCAAAAACAACAAAAAAAAAAGAAAAATAACAACTCAAGAAAAAAAATAATCTATCTATTCAAAATTCTTCTGTTGCTTTTGGTTTTGTTGCTGACTGTTTAATGTCAGTATGCAGCATGCTATGCTCACAGTGAAGGGCTCCAGAGTGGCAATGAAATATAGCAGAGTTTGAGGCAAAACCAGAATTTCTCATTATTTTACAGGTGAAGCACATGTTGGCAGAGGGAAATGGAAAAAGGAAGAAAAATGCAGTCTTTAAAAATCTTTTCAAGGCTAATTAAAAGAAAATTTCAGAGAACATAAAAACAATTTGTAATTTCCATTGCAAGTGTCAGCAAGATGACAAAAGTCCAAATATTTTCACATTTGAAAATTTTATTTTAAGAAATATTATCCTTCATATGCTACCCAAAGAGAAAAAAATATTAATCTAGAAGAGGAAAAATGGAACAGGTTGAAGATGGAAAGAAATAAAATTAAAATAAGCCAGCAAGACCTGCAGAAAGCTGAAACTTTTATAGCATCCTGACGTCAGACAAATAAATTCAATGGGAATTGGCTGCCACTCTGAGAAAAAAAAAGAAAGGAGTTGGACTAAAGTTTCTGAAGAAAATCAGTGCTTTGGTTTACAACTGAGTATATGTTTTGTATTACAGAGATTAGAAGTCAGAGTCAAACAGGTTATAAATTTGTATTTAATTAGGTATATATAATCTATTCTGACCATTTTTTATTATTTTTTTTTTAATCCTCACCTACCAACAGTAGAACTGTTGAGACCACATACCTCTGGTATTCATGTGTATATGTTGCCCTGCATTGTACTGTGGTAAAGAGTGAAAAGTCTGACAAAGGAATATATGATTCTGCTAGCACTATTGGTCCAAGGGAGCAAAACCAGCCAACCCCACCAGTTACCTCCACTGTGAAGAGAAGCATGTAAAAAAAAAAAAAA
>VZTV01031310.1:2483-18734 GCA_013400875.1 Anhinga rufa
ATTTCAAAGGATTAACGTTATCCATTTGAACAACAAAATCAAAACCAGCTGACTGGAAAAGGGTAGAAGAAAACTCAGAGGAAACAATTTTAAACTCTTACAGATTTTTCCCTCATTTTGTGTAAATATTACAATGAAAAGATAAAATATGATTCATTTCAACATATAAATTGTCTTTAAGTTTCTCAAAACAAATTGCTTTTCTGACCTCAATCAACATACAAATTGAAAAGAACATTGACAAACATTATTTGATTTTCAAGTAATTGAAGAATTATTGAAAAAATCCTTTAAAAATCATACTTTCTTTGAAAGAAAGAATGAACAATAGTCCATCTACTAAAGGAGGGATAAAAATTAAAGAAATAATATTACAATTTGAAGTTTTTTTCTTTTGACAAGCCAGAAGGAGGACATCTGCATGTTCCTTATGGAATTTTATAGTTCAGCCTTCGTCCTTAGGTTGATAAAGTCAACACTGCTGCTGCAGAGGGATGCTCACCTCTGCACACAGCTTCAATTGTTACTCTGGGCACCATAAGACCTAGTGTACTTTCAGTGCCCCTTTTCCTTACAATGCATGTACATAGCCTCTTAAATAGAATATTTCACTCCTGTAAACCATCAAAAATTCACTGGGGGGACTTTTTTGTCAATTAAATTCAACTTCCAAAAGAAAATTTCATTAGTTTTCTGTTGGAAGCTAAACCCAACCACAGAAGCTTTATAATTTATAGCAAAACTGTGTTTCAGCATGGTTCTGATGGAAGATTTGCAACAAACTGTATTACTGAAGTCCCCATAGGGCACATGTGGCCAGGACCATACAACAGAGCAATGTGAACTGAGTATGTAATGCCTTCTAATTCTGCTGCCTCGAAAAATAATACAAAGGTGTTGCTGAAGCATTTCATCTACTACATACAACATACATACATTTGTGAAGGATTAAAGTAGTACTAATGGAGAAAAAAGCAAATGGATGTTTCAGGAGCAAATGGCATGGTGTAAGAAGGAATTGTAAAATACTCAAAGAGTATCCAGCAAGTCTGGTAAGATTTACTTTTGAAAAAAAAAAACAATTAGAATGTTTTAAATAGTATCTACAAGAAAAGGAAAAAACGGTAATATTATTCCACAGTTTCTGCTTACATCTGATACTTTGATGACAGCTAAGACTTGCCTGATATTTACTATTATTTACACAAGACACGTCACTGAGTAATAGTGACCATCAGAAATGCTACAGCTTCCTAAGCCTCCTCTCAATGGAAGCTGGTCCTGGAAGCAGCAGAAGGTACTTTAGTCTCTTCCTAACTTTAGTTAGGAAGTCAGGAATTAGGTTCCTTCGACATGGCTTGGTGTCCCTGACACTGAGCACTGCCAGCTTCTATTCACTGTGAAGTTAGAAGCACCTTTACCATTCACATGGTTAAAGGTCTGAGGGGCTGCTGCTTCTACCACCCTGCACTTAGTAGGGACTGATTCCCTGTCAAGACACATACAGTCCCTGAGTTTCCAGTGTAAATCCCTCACCAGTTCCCCTAGTACTCACATAACATAAGCATACATGAACAAGGTACTGCTTTGCCCTAATTCATATTATTGTATATACTTACCAAAGTTTATCATTCTTGCCCATCACAGGTTGATTCATGGTTGCAAGGCACATTAAGAAGTTAGCAAAGACTTGATTCTGTTGTAAGTTAAACGATCAAGAGGTTCTCCGAGACTACAGAAATTAAAAAATCAGAAATGTACTAAGGAAAAAATATCAAAGCCAATTACTAACTATTTATGTTTGTCTCGCCTGCATAATTAGACAAATGATAGCCTAAAGAGGCCATATTTGCTTTTCAGAGTTCTGATAGATTGTCTCTAATTAAATTATGTACAGAAATATGCTTTCTAATTTGATTTTTAATGACCAACACAAGAATGGACACCGAAATTCCTGTTTTTGTAAACCTACTTAGAGCAACTTATGAAGATTTTGTCTAGTTTGTTCATTATAGCTGTAAAGCTATATGTTACCATACCCAGAGCTGAACCATGGTAACATAATGTAAAAATATTCTTAGTCTGCTTCAGTGGAATGTCAGATAAACTGGTCTAAATCACCACCCTCTCTGATTTAAAGGTCTATTAAACTGACTGACCACACTGAAATAGATTAGAAGCAATCATATGATCTGTTACTCTGACTCAGCTAGGAAGATGATAATGAACTAATGGTGGTCAACAGCAGTCTTAAATCTCACCAGTTGTTTTTGCAGAGATTATGTATTTATGTCCTAATTTCCTGGTGTTGAACACATTCTTAATGTATCTCATGATAAGTTTATCTCT
Source organism: Anhinga rufa (assembly GCA_013400875.1). Taxonomy (NCBI): domain Eukaryota; kingdom Metazoa; phylum Chordata; class Aves; order Suliformes; family Anhingidae; genus Anhinga; species Anhinga rufa. The sequence goes on from VZTV01031310.1 coordinate 4,833, forward strand.
GTCTTTACAATCTGTTATTTGTTATTATAAACATCACATCAATTAATATTTATGTGTCTTTATACACAGTGTGTAAAGATTATATAGACTCATAGTTTGGCCAGAATGACACCCTCCCACTTCTAGGTTACTGGGATATGTTCCCTGTCTGCATAGTTTATAGAAAATAAACAGCTTAAATACATTCGTAAGTATTCAGTAATTCTTCTATCAAAGGGCAGGACACTTAATTTTTAAATTCCTCGCTATGAGCCAAAATTCAACTTTATCACTGTAAAACTCGCAATATATCCATTATCTTCAGATTAAAGCTAAAAGCTTTTGATATGACAAGCAGGCAATTCATCCTGTTTATCATCTGACAGCTAATTCCCTTCTCCTCATGCTGCAACAGTGGAGTACAAGTGTTCATTTTGTCACACTAGTTTTACCCTGCCTGAATTTCTTTCCTTAATGCATGTTTGTATTAATCTCCAGATTGTCTTCAAAGTGAGAAGGTGGATTATGTCCCTGCCAAAATTCTAGCACGTCTAAATAATTGATACAATCTCACTGGAGCTCAGAGAGAATTCTTAACCATTCCATCAATCTATTTTAAACAGTGAGCACAGACTGGGGGAAGTGGGGAAACAGAAATGGAAGGTAATTACTTTTAGCAATAAAATGTCTAGCTAGAATATCCATCCTTGACTTTAATTTTATAAATATTCATTTGCCTCTAACTGCCTTTGTAGATGAATATACCAGTTGTCTGAGTGTTACATCTACCTGTTACCTAATTTTACTGCCTCTCCTTCAAATCTAGCCAGATATCATGCAGAAATGGTAAAAGGCAGATGTATGTTGGGCTTTGCAGCTGTAAACTCATTAGCTGAACAATGATTTTGCTCATGGATTACAGGACTTTTTATTTAAAGTAAATATGCATCAACTGATCTTCTACAAAAACTGAGGCTATACAGTGAAATAATTTGAATTTATTTATTTATTTATCTATCATAGAAAAATTAAAACAGAGAGGTATGTTTTTCTTACTGAAACAAATTTCAGGTAATAAAGGATTCTTGTTACTTTGACAAGTTATTCAATTACCTGTGGCTCAGCTACTTCGTCATAGAACAGTATTATTTCTACCTGTTCACCAACTTCACAGAATTCAGGCTAAATTCATAGATTGTGGCAGAGCACTAATGGGAGAACTATTGTCATAGTCATCTGCACAGGGAAAGTTTATCATGCAGGGGACAACCATGTTTGCTCTTGAAGGTGTCTCAACCCTGACCTACATGTCTGATGCCCCCCCCCAGTATCATGTTTGAGTTCATTCTTGGACTTCCTCTGAAATATTGCAAGGCAAACGTTTACTGAGTAGTGGTAAAGTCCAGATTTAGATCTGAATTTTAAAAACACTGTCAAGATGCAGGAGTGAGATCTTCCCTGGGGTGCCCTCCATGCATTACTGTGGATCACCTCATCCTTAGAAAAAAATGGTCCACATAGAGATGTTAGAGCCTTGAAAGGAAAGAAAAGTAAGCTTCTATCCCCAGTATATATTACTTTAGGTAAGGACTTGAAGGCAAGGACAATGACCAAGAAACTGTCATGCCCAAAAAAGCATATGAGTAATGAGCTTTCCCGCATTTCTGTGACATGTAGGAGACTGCAAACCTTTAAAGTCTGTGTCCAGCTTCTCAAAACATAGCAAGACACAGAGACCAGCCTTTCAAACAGTATGCTTATTTTTGAACATCACAAATATTCTTATAAACATGGAACCGTAATGACTTATGAAATAAACTTTTTGTTGAGATGAAAAGGAGCTTTCTGCTGTTTCCACTCACTGTGCTTAGGTAGCCACCTCTCATTTGATTACAACTTCACCAGGCAGTCTCTTGGACTATGTGAACTGGGTTCCTTTCAAAAAAAACCATACTAGAAGATGCATTCTAGAAAATGTGCTCCAGAAGCACACTGATGCATACGAATACACTGCTGGTGGGTGCAAGAAACAGGATGAGGTCCCAGTTTTAAGTAAAACCCTTTCAGTGTCAAAGCACAGATGTCAGGTCTTGAACACCAGCTGTTTTGTTCTTATTGGGCTGCACTAATTGCTAAAGTGGATCTAGTTCATCCCTCTGATGAGGAAAGGCTGAGAGACCTGGGCTTGTTCAGCCTGGAGAAGAGAAGGCTGAGGGGGGATCTCCTCAGTGCCTATCAAGTATCTGAAGGGCGGGTGTCAGGAGGGTGGGACTGGGCTCTTCTCAGCGGTGCCCGACGACAGGACAAGGGGCACCGGGCACAAGCTGGAACACGGGAAGTTCCACTGAAATCTGAGGCAAAACCCCTTTGCTGTGGGGGTGCCAGAGCAGCGGCCCAGGCTGCCCAGAGAGGCTGTGGAGTCTCCTTCCCTGGAGCCATTCCCACCCCGCCTGGACACGGTCCTGTGCCCCTGCTCTGGGGGTGCTGCTCACGCAGGGTCTGGACGAGGGGAGCTCCAGAGGGCCCTGCCAACCCCTACTATTCTGGGATTCTGTGATAGTCACCGTGGTTCCCTGAAATTACATCAAGTGTAACAGATTTCTATGACAGATGTTCTAATTAAGAGAAGATCTAATTAAGGACATGCTAGAGAAAAAAACATTTGCCATATATGGGCACCCTGTACCTATTTATTCAGTGAGGTGTGTTGAATAAGGATCAGTTCTCAAACCAGAGCTTGTGAGACAACTATCACTACTGGAAAATTAAAATTATATTTAACAATGGAAGTCCTCATATTCAAAGTATCATTATATGGCTGATAATTCTGAGGCTAAGACACTTCGGGAATCTTTCAAAATAAACATGCAACCCTATTGTTTTCCAGCATCAACACACAGGAGACAACCTGTGCTAGTAACCTGTTGAGTAAGTACATATCCTTCTTCGCACCAGGATTTCCTGCAAGGAATAACAGAACCAAACCAAGTCCCAGAATCAATTATCCTGCTCTAATGCATGCCAGAGAAGTGGGGTGGGGTGGATGTGATAGATGTCACAGCCTGAAGCTTTGCTCTGCTGAGGTAAGCTGCTCTGGCTGCTGGTGTCTCCCAGGTGGCTGTAACAGAGCTCCAGAAATCCAAGGAAGTAGTCTGTGTACCTCTCAAAATTCTTTGAATCATTTCCATCTTAAAGGACGTCTTGCCCTTTTTTTCTTCCCCCGCCCTCTCCCCCCAATCCTACTTACAAGAGAAGACAGTCAGTCCCTTTCTGAAGCTTTTATTTTTAATGCCCTGTTTTTTCATCTGAGTGTAACAATGGAGGATGATTGAAGAGCTGAGACCCAAAGACTCTTCAATTTTCCAAATTGGTTTAATTTGATGAAGAAGGAATGCTACATTTTGTTAAATTATATTATGATAAAGAGGAGCTGGTAGCTTCTCAGCATGAATCTGAAAGCAAATTATTTCCACAAAAAAGGACGATGTATTTAACCAGACAAGTAATTATGTTGTGGTGCTACTATCTCCCCTGCTTCAGATTAGAAAAAGAATTCAATTATCACTCCATTAGATCAAAAAATAATTTTAGTGATACATTCAAATTGAATTCATTTATTCCTAAGCATGTTCTGGATTAACCTTCATGCATTTTGCTGATTGGAATCTTCAGTCAATACTTTTATTTAAAAATCTACATTAACTTGCTACAATTTTTATTTTATGTTAACATATTATGTTATTGATTTTTCTGATGCATTATATTATAAATCAGATTTAATGTTCCAGATCAGATAAGTTTAATATCACACAGTTTAATAAAATCACTTTGTTTTTCTGTTATTTTCCTTCCTAGCCCACTTTCCAGACAACAATTATGTTTCCATGGCCCTCTTGAGATGTTGTAAAGGTGTAAGTTCACAAGTAGAGAAAAAGTCTTCCATATCAAAAAGGAAATAATATCTTTGTTTTAGAAACCTATGTTTTTGCATTTTACACTTCTGCTGATAATTTACATGATTCCCTGTCCTTTTCCTTCTCTCTTACAACTTGATGCAGCAGCCTAGAGTCACACACAAAGATAAAACTCTTGCAAAAGAGAAATGAGAGCAGGGTCTTGGTCAATTTGGTAGCTGTAGTTCAATATAAGGGTAACTTGGTGAAATGTAATAGCCTGTAGATCAGACTAGATAGGCTAGTAGCTTTTTCTGGCCTTAAGCTCCATGAATCTATGAATAACAGCTAACAAGGCCCCTGGGCTAACATGACTTTATCCCTGAGAAGTCGCTGCTTATATGGTGGTCCAACCTTGGCAGCTGCAGGACTCAACTTTGGATTGTGTAACACTGCCCCTACCAACCTCCTCCCTTTCTGAGCTGTGTTCCTTTGGCAACTCTACCTCCCAGGTGTGTTCTGGGATGCACCTATGGTAGCTGGTACATCCTTCGTGCCAAAAGTGATTGCGTTTGATTTCTTATAGGCTATCTGTAGGTGTAAGAGGATGGCTGTTAGCCTTCCACAGTGCCCAAAGAGCCATTTGGATGCCTTCTTAACGCAAGGTTTGTGTCTGAAAGCTTTCTATATTCCTTAATGACATTCACTTCAGTGTTTTTAATTTCTAGGAGATCAATTACTTGAATATCAAGTAGTCTGGGAAATAGTGGATTTTCAGGCAGGATCTTTACCTAATAAATCGACCCAACAAAATGATGAATGTTCCACAGGGTATTTGCTTCTATAAATAAACTTAAAGGCTCAAGCCCAGACTCTACCACTGAGCATGGATGTGTACACACAAAATATACATGCACTAAATGAAGTTCATTGACCTTAAAACCAGCTTATGTTACGTGAATGGAACAGAAGTTTGACTGCCGATTTTTGTAAGGGGGTTAGATTAACATATTCATGGGTTTTCTTTGCCATTGGTTTAAAAAACAAAAAGGCACCTACTTTCAGTCTTCAGATTTTTGTTAGAAACATCTTATTTTAGTATGAGATATCATTTTGTAACTAAGTAAATATTTACAGTCTGTCTAGTTCATAATTCTATTTAACATATTCTTTACTGCTACTATACAACAGTTACAGAAACGAACTATTCCCTTGGAGTTTTGTATTATATTAAATGAAGTTCCATGGAATTTACTGTGTCTATGTAGTTAACCTTCCCAATTTAAATTTTATTCTGAAGGAATCAAACCAGTCCTGATAATTTTTTCCTCAAAATCATGGTGTCTGGCATTTTAACACAGGTAATATCCCTGACACTCCAAATGTTTTAAAAAAAAAAAACATTACATCAACAAGTCAAGGAGCTTATCCAGCTCTTTCAGAATTCTTATGGATAACTTTGTTGACCTTCTTTTTTTAAAAAAAATAATCATATGATGTTATTAATATTCTGATTTCATTAGTAGATGAATTTAATGTCTTTTGTCATCCTTATAAGATAGAAAATAAAATCTTGCTTATTTTTAGTCACAGAATAGACATAGGTGCTAAATACTTCAGCGAGAATTAACAATTTTATTTTCTATATTTTGTAAAGGTTATACATAATGGTATGTCTTACATATACTTTAAATCCTTTATAAGTTACCTTACCAGGATACACTGCAAATTTTCCCTGTGGTGTTTTAAATTACCTAACCCATTTTCTGCAATTCAAAAATCAATATAACTTGGAAGCAATGTCTGTTTTCCTTTTTGTTCCTTTGTTGCCATTTGTTATCTGTTATTTCTATTTATTGCTTTCCTCACCACAGAACTTAGGTGTTTGATACATTTTTAGCAAAATTATTGTCATCTTTGGTACCTGAATTTTTACTTTTCACAAACTAAAACTTCAAAAACTCTTAGTTAATTAATGTTAATTAGGTTTTTTCATCCAATTAAATTCCTCATCTATGGTATTCGTAATTTCTCTCCAATTTGGACAAATAACTTATTTGAAAGAAATTTGAAATAAGCTAATAGGCAGCATTTTTTCCCCTATTTAAAGTCCTTAGAAAAAAACCCAAAGCTAATTTTTATCTGAAATAGAAAAGCGATTGTATATTTACAGCAGTGCCTTTACAAATTGCAGTCTAAGATTTTGGAGGCAATTGTTTTATCCATAACTCAAACCCCCATCCATTGTCTCTTATACTGAATAAACTCTAACTGTGCTTTAAGCAAAATCTCCTCTTGTTTTCTAGTTCCACTCCACGGCCTAAACCAGATCTTCACTGAAAGCTTCTATTAAGGTTAACCAGATCACTGATCTGTGTGAAGATAATACCCTGGATGCCTAAATTAACAACTCGGAAACCAGCATTGGGCTTCTTTGAGGTGTCACTCCCACACTATCTACCACCTTTATCCCTTCTATTTTTGTTACAGCCCTAGTGCAACATCCCACTCAAATAAACTTTATCAACATATCAAAAATGCCAATTTTATCAGTATAGTCTCTTCAATAAGCTTTCTACCTCAGAGCTTTTATAGAAGGGCTCCTAAAATGTCTTCTTTTCTCCAATTTGAGTTATGTTTGTTTATTTTTATTTACTCATATTCTGCTATTCTCTTGAATTTCATTTTACTAGTACTCTTCTTTCATATTCTTGCTTTAACAACCTTCTTATATCTTCACATAGATAAAAGAATTTGCCTGAGGACACAAGCTATGGATGAAGCTCAGCCCATTTGTGCTCTAGTAGTTCTCAAATTCAAAATTTTCACCATCACTTGGCATAGACATAGTTTAGTTGTAATATTTTATGTCTTACCCAGTCCTTATATGCAACATTAAATGTACTTTCACTGCTGGAAGATTAACCCAGGCTTCCTGCCTTCTTTACTTCCAGGAGTTCTTTCGATCATAATGGATGAAAAGACTCTTGGTAGCTTATTGCTTTGTAGCCTTAGGAAGTTCCAGGATGGTCCATAGGTTTCTGCTCTGCTTCTCTAGACAGGATGTCCAAGTGCTTTACACATTCAGGACTTCCAGTCAGATCAAAACACATCTGTGTCTTTCAGATTCTTAGTTCCTGCTAGATATTGCTGTCTGATGTTTCCTTATCCACCTCAGTGCCACTCAAAATCAATTCTTACTGAATGATTTCCTGAAGAGGCTTTCCAGTGAGACTTATTTTACTTGAAATCTGCAAGGCACTTGAACTTGTTTCCAGGCCACATCATTTCTCCCTGTCATGACCACTAGATTTTTGCTTTTTTTCTCATAAATCTCTGGCTTGCAACTGAGAAGAAAATATTATATATGTGCAGCGGATCACAGCAATTTTTCCTTTACTGTTTGTATTGGCTGTCAGCTCTAAAGTCCAATATGAAACAAGAGGAAAAAGTCTCTTAAACTTCCTCTTTGTGATGGCTGTTCACCTATGTCATATGCTGGTGTGTCACGGGATTTACCTGGAAACAAATTTTGGGGCTTAGTTTTACTGCCTTATCTAACTCTAAACATTGCTTGTGCACTTTTACTTGTATGTTAACACCTTGAGATTGAATTACGTTAAAATCTCCCAGAAGTGGGTGACCTATGAATGGGCCACTCACAGCTTCGTTTCATCCTTTTCTATCAGGCTGTGGGCACAGGTGATTTCCCCAGCCATGATATAAAAACAACAACACAAAACAGACAGGCACGTGTCAGTTGGAAAGGTCTTCTCCCAAACTAAAGCAATTAGGGTCTTTCAGTCATAAAAGACCAGCAGCAGCAAAGTGTGCAGGGGGAGAAGAAGGACGTATGGAAAGGTAAGCACAGTGTGGGACAGTGTCGTGGGTGACAAGGGAGGAGTTTCTGCCTCTGCTACCAGTGTAATACAGCTACTTCATAAGCTAGAGAAAAGTTGCTTGCTGATAGTCGCTTTTAAAGAGTTGCCATTTGCAAGCAACAGGCAGCGTATGTTTCTTGATATAAGCCTGTGGAGAAACATACTGAAAGCTGATTAGCTTTAATGTACACACAGACAACAGGGGAGTTGAGATGCAGTGCGAGAGACATACGTGTGGGGAGAGGCACTCAGCTGAATATCATTACAAACCCAACAGAGCTCCCTGGCTTTGTTTCCCTCTCATAATTTTGAGTGTTTAACTTCACGGCAATTGATGGGAACCTCAGGAAGAAGGAGGCAGTGTAACCCATACATGGTCCAAGCAAACTGCTGGACTCTTTCTATGCACCATGTCCTGGTATTTTTTTGCAGTTCAAGGAGTACCACAATAACATTGGTTTTGCGTTCTTGTTATGCATGTTGACTACACAACATTAGCACCAGCACACAGAAGATTACAAAGAGCACTACACAGGCATTGCCATTATCCTTGGTAATTAAATGTCTTAATGTTTGCATTTCAAAGTTGTTGTTGTTGTTTTTTTCCTTTTTTTTCTTTTCCAAGTAGGGAACATCCTCAGATCTCTTTCTCCAGACACGTATCTGAATCTGAAACACTGCAATCTATTTGAAAGAAGGAAGAAAATTGTAACCATTAAGTTCAGTTTACAGAAAAAAAGGAAGAATTTTGCACTCATTGAGCTAACCACTCTGCACTACACTGTTTCATTTTAATCTAATGCCATTCCACCTCCTCTTTCTTTTGTCCTGGCAGAGTCAATTATAACCACAGATTGCTACATGGAATTGTAGCACTAGGGAAACTGTTAACACCTAGCTGCTCTGGCACAAGATCATACTAAACAGCTTATTAAGATTCAGCCATCAGCTCTGATGAGTTACATGCAGGAAAGGGCTGGGATTTACTTCCAACTCATTTAATTACAGAAATCAATGAATTAATGGAGCAAAGCCACGAACAGGAAGATGAACCCGACCTGACCACCGTTTCATTTGAGATCTCAAGATATTAGAAGTAAGACTGTACCATGAATCTATTAAATTTTGAGAGTTTGAACAAATGAAACAATGATAACGAAATGATACAAACTTTTACCCTTATATCAAAGTATTTGCAGTATTTTACAAATGAAATAAATAAAATTGAATAAAAAAAAAGGCATGAAAGTATTATAGACTTCTACACACCTGAAAATCCAATTGATTGCATTAAAGGATTTTTTACATTTGATTAGCAACCTAAACACTGTCTTACAACTAAGTCCTTTAAAGCAGGTAAAGAGAATGATGGATCAAAACATCCCACCTGACATGGTTACGCCAAGAATCTGATCTAACCCGTTTTGATGAGGTTCTGGATGGCTGTAGTTGCAGTTAGAGTGTTTAAATGCCGTAAAATGTACAAAGCTGATGAAACCAAAAGATATTTCCCTCAGAGTACACAAACTTGAAATAGCATGAAAGGCTGAGAACTATAAAGTATATTACAGTTTTTGTAGGACCTTTTGGTGCATCACTTTATTTCCTGGCTACCCCTTGTGAAAGCATGGCATTTATCACATGGTTTAAAAATTTATTCATTAAACTTTAATATGTCATATGCCTTGCTTTCCTGATATCTTATTACTGTGTGATGTGAACTACAAAACCAAATACTAAAAGCTTTGGAGACAGCAAGCCCTCAGGAAAACAAAACAAGAGCAAAAGAAAACATGAGTAGGTATAACAACATGAAGAGGGAGTAAGGACAAATTAAAGAATAAAAGTAACCACACTTAAGAAATGCAACAGAAGTCCAAGATATGCTAATCAAAAAATGTCCTATTATGCAAATATAACAGTAATTGCTGAGCATATGTATTTGAATCTTAGAAGTAGAGAAAAAATATGTAACAGCTACTGGTGCCATATTGAACATTTGAGTAATTTAAGATATTGATTTATATTTCTTTCAGAGGTTTTTCCCCCACTCTGAAGAGCATTCTTACTGCATACAAATTAAAATCTCCAAAACACTTTCTCTGAGGTTAATAGGTTTGGGTTAAAAATTTTTAGAAAGATTTAGCAAGCCAAATAGTTGCTGGGCTCTGTGGCATTGAATTAAAGCATCAGGGCAGAAATGGAAAGGAGGTGGTCTGAGTGAAATGAAGAAATTGAAAAGACAGTGATTAAAAGAAGGATTATAATAGAAAGCTAAATGACTTAGCTGGTTAAAGAACCATAATGAGACAAAGACAGCTTTTTAAGAAGGTATGCCTTTCATGCCTTCAGGTAGCAGTGTTTTAATCGATTCAGTATTATATGAGGAGAAAAAAATCAAAAACCAGTTGTGGGGTTTTGTTTGTTTGTTTTAGTTTGTTTGGGGGTTTGGGGGCATTTTTTTTGGTTTGTTTGTTTGTTTGTTTTTTTTATAAACAGGAAGTCCTTGATGGTAAAATTAGCTACATGAAGGCAATATGGGCATAGAATCATAGAATCATAGAGTGGTTTAGGTTGGAAGGGACCTTTAAAGGTCACCTAGTCCAACCCCCTGCAGTGAGCAGGGACATCCCCAACTCGACCAGCTTGCTCAGAGCCCCGTCCAGCCTGACCTTGAGTGTTTCCAGGGATGGGGCATCGACCACCTCTCTGGCCCTCTCTGGGCCAGTGTCTCACCACCCTCATTGGAAAAAATTTCTTCCTTGTATCTAGTTTAAATCTACCTTCCTTTAGTTTAAAAAAAACATTACTATCACATGACACTTCCTGTGTAGAGTTTAAACATAAGTTAATAGTGTGAAAAGTATTTATTTTGTCTTCTAATGTAGTGTTACCATGCAGGGGAAGCAACATGATCTCTGGGGGCAGCATGAAAGATGTAGTCATTGCCCTCCTCACATCTGAAATCTAGGCCTTACTCATCTTACTCTGAAGAATTCCTGACCAAAAAGAGAGTCAACAGCTGGAACCAGGTTTCTTACCCCAATTTCCAGCACAGCCCAAATACTAAAAAAAGACTGCTATGTTTTTCTTCTGCTGCAGCACAACACAAAATGTATGGGACCATCAAAAGTTTACAGTTGTGGGAAAATGACATGTAACTTGCAGGAAGATGAATCACACTAGAGAAATGCATATCCTGAATATCATAAGAAGAAATAAGATGTGATGAAATCAAACAGAAAACCCATTACTGTGATTCAGAAGTCTTTTACAGATACAGCAGAAAAATAAATACTTCTCTTACCATCAAAAATTTTAATGGAGATACGTAAAAGATTAATACTGCTTTGCAATGCCTGGGGGGGATGCAGCTCCAGACTAAGATACTGATATTTAGATGCCTGAGTGTGAAGGTTTGGCAGGTACAACACGAAGCCCAAAAATGACCCCTACCCTTTTAAATCGGTGAATGGAAACAATGTGGGATATCCTGGAATACCCTACCTCGTACTATGCATCTTATATTTGAGGACTGCATTAGATCCTTAAATAAACATAGTCGCTGCGTGTAGAGGGAGCTAAGACACCTACCTCACATGCAGATACCTCTATTTAGGCTATTTAATTTGGAGCAGGATTCTAACCCTGAAGCATTTCCTGTGAATACATATTGAGAGAAGGCCATATAGGAAACTGAGTTTATTTTTCTGAAACTTTATGCAGTGTCTGAAGTCTGAAATGCAAACTTAGGAGCTGGCTCAGCTCTTGTAACAAAAAGAGCCAAACTACCAGCTGCCATAGGTTTGGAGTGGTAAAATAGGTCCATGCTTCCTCCTGTATGTTCTACAATTAAATTCTTGTCATGGACTAAGGGAGAAAAATAAAGCCAGGTAAAGATGTTTAGCAAATGCATAAACATAACAGCCAAGAAAAAACCTCTTGTCATGCTCCACTCTAGGAGTCTTACCTGTGCTGATTCTCTTTAGGAGGAATCCAATATAATAGCACAGACAGTGTAAAACAAAAAATCAGATTGAAATCTTCTCTTTAGAATTGTTTTAAGTCTTTTATTTTTAACAAAATTCTAGGGATATGGGGAAGGGATTTCCTGAGAACTGGTAGGAAGAAAAGATTCAACAGGTGCATCAATCAAGTCATTCTCTCCATCTAATCCTTTAAAGTGATTACCTTCAGGTTACCTGATTATCTCTCATCCAGCTGTCATGTCACACACTCAGGAATGAGGAGATATCACAGAAAATTACTTCAAAGGCTTTGGTTAGTTTTGTTCAAGAAAGTAGAATATTGCTTAATTATTTCTCATCAGTCCATGCCCTGATTACCTATCCCAGCATCCAGACAGACAGGACCTCCTATTGCTTTTATTTAGGGGAGACAATAGCACAGAAATTTACAGGCATAATTTTATTTCTGATCTAACTACACTTTTGTTACTGCTTTTCATTGCCTTATAATAGCACTTATGCAGTCATCCACACCTACCTTCTCCACTCATTTACCAATATGTTGTGTGATCTTCCTGAGCACCACACCGAAAAAGCAATTACACATGGACATTTACAAATTTTTTGGCCAAGATTTTCAATGGTTTCACCTGGACAAGATACCCACCATACAAAAGATGGAAAGACATTTACTGGAAGAGGTGAGGAACCCTTGTCAAAGTGCTGAAAAAACTGAGATACCAGGCCGAGCACAGCAATTCCCCAAAAATTTGGCTTAAGTGCTAAAGGTTTCACATGAAGTCCTATATCCTAAAGACATAGGAATGCATTACACAGAGTCTGCCTTTTTCAAAAGACGGCATGTTTTCAGTTCTTATGAGATAAATATGCCACCAGTAAAACTAACATACAAATGCAAAGCGGCAAAACGCTTAACACTATGGCTCACTCAATCATTTAAATGCACCCACGTGAAGCCTTCCTTTAGGAGACAGATATTTCCTCAGTCTGCTCTCATGACTGCTGCAAAAACAAGGTCTCTGTGTATGTGCATCCACAGGAAAAGACGTTCTTGCCCAAAGACATGTATAGATAAGATGGACATAAAACAAAACAAAGAAAAAACTATCATTGTACTTGTCTTTTTTGGTTTTGGGGGAACTTTGGCATAAGAAGTAACTGATTTTCCCAAGGGAGTCAGAAAGCTAGTAGGAAATCTGGGATCTCCCCTTAAATGAAATTAATGCCTTCATCCCATTTCCAACTCTGATCTTTCAAGTTGTCCAAGCAACTTGAATGACTTTTATCCAGACACCAGTACAAAGAGAAGACTCACTTCTAATATTGGAAAGAATATTATCTTACAGAAAAAAACAAAAACAAAAACAAAACCAAAAAACAACCAACAAACAAACATGGAGTGGAGCACTAATTCTTACCTGAGAAGAGATCATGCTGTAAAGATCAAAAAATATTCGTTAGAATAATCTGAAAACCTAAACCAGGTAGTGTTCTTCAGGCCACATTGCTTCCCCACAATGCATTGGGATAGCATGCCCCCAGGTTTCTTCCATTCCCTATGCCCCTGAGGATATAGCTAATTAGTGAGCATATTCAGGAAAGATTTTTGGCTAATCCCTTCAGGAGATTTTTTTACTCTGCAAAATTTTATCTGAATCTGCAAAAATAAGATCTAAAATGGAAGAATGCATACTACACCTTTTCAAGTTTTTGCAGTTCCTGTGTCAGACTGGTCTCTGTTAAAACTCAAGCTTTGTTTTAAATAAAAAGTGCTGGATAACTTATAGTTTTCCATTCTTAATTACGTAACTATTATCTTGGCTGATGTTGCCAAAATTCAACCCTTCAGCATGCCTCCTTTTTAGTTATTGGTGTTCAATAACGATAAAACTCCTTTCTCTAAACTCACCCTCCCCTCTCTGAAGCTGAAGATTGTCTTTGTCCAATTTCAATCTCCTTTCACTTCCACTTCATGACAGCATGGGAGTTTTCCTTAGAGGACGCAGCCAGGGTGGGAAATGGGGAGCAGCATCCGTGATCCACACAGTGCACCTTCACTCCAAGACTTTGTGGATCTGTTTTCCATTCTGAACTGCAGCTTTACAGGGTTGTGGAAAACAAAAAGAAGATATTTTGGTCGCCCACTTAAGTTTCCTGAGT
>VZTV01031311.1:267-14825 GCA_013400875.1 Anhinga rufa
TATAAACACTTAAAGATGGTAAGAGGAAACAACAAAGAGATTAACATTCTTTAGTTTTTGTCGCAGAAAGCAAGAGAAAAAGAAAAACATGCCTGCAACCACCTTCCCAAGAGAGTCATGAAACAGCTTATAAAAAACATTAAATGAAGAACGGGTTAATGAGACAAAGAAAGGTATCTTCAAAACAAAAAAAATCCCCCCAAAAAATCTTGCAACCCATACTATATGTTATTTAGTTTCTCCAGAAGCCATGAGCATAAATTTGAAGCAATACCCTCATACCACTAAGTCATGACATGGTAGCCTTAGAAAGTTCATAGTCCATAATCAATTTAAAGATACATTAAGTAATGGATTTCTTAATCAAGCTAATTGTTCTGTCTTCGTCTACTGATTACTCTTTGAGGTAACTCAGTATTTCAGACTCAAGCTCCAAAACCCAAATGGTTTACTCTCCCCAAAATGCCATTTAGAGCTTATTTTCCATAATAATAATATCTTTAAGTGTTTATATTTTTGGCTAAATTGACAACCTCTTGTATTTCTGCAGTACATCTATAATTCAGGTCTAAGAGCTAAGATTTCCAACAGATACCCTTCTATCACGTGAAACATGATACTAATTACACATGCAACAATGGGCAGTGCAATTAAAATATGTACACGTATTTTATACCTACCACAAAACTATGCACTTTACTCTTACAGTTACAAGCCTACCTACGAAGTCACCAAAGAACACTCCTTAAAGATAATACAGGTATGCAGGAGCAATCATTCCTAGCTTGGTTAAAACACATGCTACATATTCCAGTAGAGTAATCCTTTTCATCTGGCCATCACGTGTACCTCCTGCCTAGCTCTGTCACAAGAACAGTGCCACATTCCTGCCCATGGGCAGCTGCAAACCCACGCCTGGCAAAATAGTGCATATTTGTATGAAGGAGCATGTCAGCTCCTTTGACAAATAATTCACCTTATAGAAAAACAGGACTCCAGCATTCCCTACATACTGTAGTATATTCTTCTACTTGCAAGAACTTCCCGTAGGCTTTTTTCTGCATTTTTCTTTGGGGTGGGAAAAGGAGATTGGTTACCTGTATTGTCTGGCATAGAGGCTTGGTCTGTATTACGCTCCTTCTTGAAGACTATGTTGCCAAGTTGAAGAACACCTGAGATAACCTTCAGCAGACCTTTTAAAGTAATAATAGCAGCTTAGTGTCAGACATCTCCAAAAGCCCCAATATGACCCAGTTACCTTTCCTGACATGGTTAAGAGGCCCTTCTCAACATCCTAAAGTTCCTTCTGCCATTTGGGAAAAACCACCACAGGTAATTCCTCTGTATGACTCCCATTCAGGACCCAGGACTTTCTCTGTCTCTCTTATGCAGGACTAGGCAGCCTGGAAATTTACCCATTCTCAACATCACTATAGTAAAGTGGGAGACAGCATTGAGGGTAATGTGTCATCCTACAACATCTATATTTTTTAATAAAACATTTGTTCTCTGTTAGAGGGCCAAAATTAACTATTTTACTCAATGACTACTGTTAAACACAGGAAAGAGACAGTTAAGAGTACAAACCTATTACAAGAAGGAAGATTTTGTTCCTTTAACCCTGTATCACTTTCAGCTCCCTGACCAAGGTCTGTAGTCCATACAGACATACATTATAATGTATGAAGGGCAGCAGGATGTGGGTGAAAGTGCCTGTACCATAACTATTCCTAATTACATGCTGAAGCACCCCACCCATTACTAATGATGTATTCATACTCTTCAAATGGTGCATGTCACAAAAGCAGCACCAGATGCTAGGACAAGACAGACATTTTTCAATGCCATAACATCAATTCAGTTTTCACTGTGTATCAATCAAAGCTCATTGCATAAGAGCTTCTAGTTGCCTGGAGCAAAGTAAAGTAAACCGCCAGTCACTTGCAAAGGGGATCTTGTACCAAAGATTTTTTTCATCCCTTAATTTCTACCTGTTACAGAAACATTTGTTTTAAAACAATATCCTTTTGATAGCAGAGTGAACAAAGGCTCCATGTATGCTACATCAGGACTAACAAGAAACATATGTTCCTAGCAGCACAGTATGAAATCCAGTACTTTGACAGCTGAATCTGGACTCCTGGCACTTGGACAGACAGCTTATTTTGATGTTGTCTCATAAATGAAGAAAGTTAGTGTTTAAATTTCACACCAAAACTGAGTAAGCCTACCATCCAGCCAGCTACTGTATGTATTACTCTTCTAAGCCTATAAGGAACATTAATGCATTTCATACTTTGAACAGCAAGTGCAGAACACTAAAGCTATCTTTACTGTAGTGGCTGGAACCAATAGCTCATCTATGTGACAGCAAAGACATGCCCTAGAGCATACATTAAAAACCCAGCTCAAAAAACTGAGCATAGCAGGACATCCAGACAATAACTAAGGGTGCCAATTCTTTAATTTGGTTTAAGCAAATTTCTCTTCACCTCCATAGAGCAGTTTCAGTCTCAGATGATTCAGAATATCAAGAAGTGTATTAAACTGTGGGTAACAACAGTGTGGATTTATAGCAGGCTGGGCTGTGAAGAGCAATAGTTAAGGCACAGGCACATATCCTCTACAGCCACACAAACTGTAGCCTCCAGCAGAGGAGGTTGTGACCTCAAACCACCACAGATGCTTGCTTCAGTGCTGGGGGGCTGGGGGCGGGGGGAGGGTCCTAGCTTTAGAAGACCTTATACATTTAAGAACTGAGATTTTGCAGAACACTGGTTCCCAACCAGTGAGGCAGATCATGAATGAGACAGCACAGAGCTCTGGTAAATACATATTACTGCACTTTGTGCTGGCTGCATGCAATTCTAGCTTCACTGTCATGGTACTGTGCTCCCAGAATCAGACAATATTAATTTCTGATCAGCAGTTCAGTATTAAGCTGGAAAGAAAGGCACTATGACCAGGCCATTCTCAAAGTACTAATCCAGCAATGGTTGGATTAGATACTTTAAAGCCACTGCCTAGGGATAGGGGGAGCACACAAACCATGCATTGCACAAGAGAATGAGGGGATTCTTGGATGTGTTATTCATAAACTAGATATACAGCTCTCAGATTGGGAACAAAACCAGCAAGCAGAAGCATGTTTTCATTAGCTGCTTGACTTCTAACATTAACTGTATAAACCAAAACTGTACTGGTAGATCCTGAGGTGGGTCACTCCAAAGCCACTAATTTTACTTGCACACTGTCCACTTGGAATGTGGGGTGGACACCAGACAAAACAAAGCCAATAAAACCCAGCCAACAAAACCCAAAAAAACAAACAAAAAAAAGAATGCCAGAACAAAAAAGCTCCAGGGAGATGTGATCTGTTCCCGCTTTCATTTCCTTGCATTTCCAAACACTTCAGTGGATTCATACCTATCTGCTCCTCATCTGGGAAGCCCATGATCTTCATTGCCTCCATGGTCTCCTGAAACATATCTTTGTCTTGCTGACCCGGGATCGTAACATGCCCGTTGGAAAGGAACCGATATTTGTTGTAAGGCTCCAGCAGCAGATCAGCTTCGGAAAGAGTTGAGAAAGAAGTTACCATGGCTTTTTTTTTTTTAAATAGACAAGCTACCACTGAGATCAAATTTCTGACTTGCATGTGCTAGCAGGTGCTGTATGAACCTGGGATTAAGCCCAGTTTTACTGCAGGCTGAACGTTTAATGTATTTTAGATAAAAATTGAGGTTTTCTGCCTTATTTCTTTTTATTCCCTCCTCTGGACTACTCCACCAAAGCAGTGTCAATCATCATTATGCCCTAAGTCTATAAGAAGCAGGGATTAACTTGAAAGTACATTTGCCTTTAATTTCAGATACCTCATTTCTTTCAAGTCAGTTGGAAGTTAATACATAGCTCTTGGAACAGTAGCAACTATGACAAAAGTCCTCTCCTTCTGTCTTTCCTCCAGATCAATTTGCAGTTCTCACACAGCAGGGACACCGATTACCAGGCTGAGCTAGGTGCACTAGGATCCTAGACTTCTAGAGCTGCTTAGGTACCAGCAGCTTTGCTCCATTCAGTTAAACACTGAGCACATCACAGTAGAACCATTCCTGCACTAGAAGGGTTTACATCATGCAAGACGAGACTAAACATAGAACAATGATTTAGATAAGGAAGGGCACAGTCATTGCTGGCAAGAAGACAGTGCAGGAAGGAAACAGAGAAGCAAGCTTTCAGGAACTGAGAAGTGCAGGGGGAGGGCAGAGGGATGTATGAGTGTATGGAAGAAGTGGAGGAGGGGTGACCATATCTAAAAGGCAGAGACAAGAAACTAAAAAGGACCAGGTCCTAGCCTACAATGTTTTGGACCCTCTGTCGTTGTGATGAGGGAACCTCATAACTACAACAAAATCATACTTACTCTTCAAATGCTCGCCTGCCCCAGATAGCAGGTAGTAAAAGATGTGGAAGGTTCTCTCCTCTTTGGCTTGACGAATTGCACGTGACTTCTCCAGCAGATCTTCAGAGAGTCAAGGCATATGGCAGGACATACGAATCACTTCCTATTCTATGGCAGGAGAAAAAACTCATACTACCTGACAATCTCCTCATGCCAATTAGCAGGGGTATTGATTTAGCAATCATTATCAGTTAACAGCCCACTGAGCTTCTGGTCTCAGTTCTGCCAGCCCCAGAATAATGGCTATGATAACAGAGACGTAACTGATTAAAAAAGAAAAAAGAAAAAAAAAAAAAAAAAAAACCCCAAACAAACAAACAAACCAGAAAAGCAGTGGCCATCCATCCCTAGTTGCCTTGGACAGAAGTGAGAATGGCTTATGAAAATTCCAAAGCTACTCATCTTATCACAGTTTATGCTTCCATTTCAGCCTCCTAAGATTAGAATTAATTCATTCAGAAAAGATTTCCATCATTACCACAAAGGTCACAAAATACTACATGAAGAAACAGGAGACTACAACAGTGATCTTGCTAGCATAAATATAGGTACTTCCTACCACTTTCTCAACCTGACAAACAGAAAGTCAGTCGTGAAGAGATTGCTAGGTACCCATTATTGCCTCCTCTGCAGCCTTTAACTTCTCCTTTTAAGTGGTTACAGAAAGGATACAGGTCTCGATATTGGCTCCAACAATGTAGCCGTTGACATCAAAGTTGATTCTGATGAACTTGCCCTAAGAGGAAGATAATAGCATTAACATTACTATTTTCTATCTAGTAACAGCAGTAAACAGCAAAGTTAAAACTTCTCTTTTTAATCCAGGAAAGGAAATTCAGAACAGGTCAGGCAGGTTTTAGGCAAAACATAGGTCAGCCAATAGGCAATGCCTGCTGATCACAACAGTGATTTAACAAACATGACACCAAACACTTTCAGACATTTCTGACATCCAGACAGCCTACAATTCAAGTTCATTATATTTCAGCCTAGATTTCCCATAGCCAGGGTCCCTTCAGTTTCATGTGCTATATGATCTGGCCAGTTCTGCCTCCCTCAACATTAGCTTCAACCATTTTCATTTAGTTCCAGTTCTAGCTCCCCCATCCACCTCTCAGACACTGTCCATTACTCTCTAGAGCAAGTAAAATAAGGATCAGTATTTGCTCTCCAAGATAGAGCTGACTGTCATAAACTTACAATATGTCACTCACAGACAGCAATTCACCCAAAAGCTGACCAAGTCTTCCCTCTTGAAAGCGTACAACACTGGCACCCATCCTTGTTATGGTTTCAGCTGGGATAGAGTTAATTTTCTTTACTGTAGCTGGTGTAGTGCTGTGTTTTGGATTTAGTATGAGAATAATACTGATAACACACTGATGTTTTGGCTATTGCTGGGCAGTGCTGAACTAGTCAAGGACTTTTCCAGCCTCTCATGCTCTGCCAGGTGCACAAGAAGCCGGGAAGGGAGGAGGCACAGCTAAGAGAGCTGATTCAAACTGGCCAAAGAGATATTCCATATCATATGACGTCATGCCCAGTATATTAACTGGGGGGAGTTGGCAGGGACTGGGGGGGAGTGTGGGCAATCGCGGCTCGGGAACTGGCAGCGTCGGTTAGCGGGTGGTGAGCGGTTGTATCACTTGTGGGGTTTTGGGTTTGGTTTTGTTTTCCTTCTTTTCGGGTTTCGTTTCTCTCCCTCATTGTTTTCCTTTTTATTATATTATATTATCTTAATCATTGTTATTATCATTACTATTATTGCCTTTTTTTATTCTAATTAGTAAACTGTTCTTATCTCAACCCACGAGTTCTCTTGCTTTTGCTCTCCCAATTCTCTCCCCCATCCCACTGGCGTGGTTGCCAGTTTAGTGCCGGTGCTTAGTTGCTGGCTGGGGCTAAACCACGACAGTCCTAGACAGTAATACTCACAAATCTTGAGGAGTTGTCATTCTTTACTGTCTTGGCATTTCCAAAGGCCTCCAGAATGGGATTAGCCTGGAGCAGCTGCCTCTCGAGTTCTCCCTAGAGAGAAATCAGAAATTAATAAAGTAGGTAGCGGTTTACTGCATTAACCTTGGGTCAAACCAGCGCTGAAGTTTCAATTCACACTAGCTTGGCATCTGTTGTAGAGAAGCCATATTAAACCTTAGGAGATGATCCCTTAAACCTTCAAAGGAGACTCATTAGTTATCTGGGTAAAACAGAAACATTTATAAATATGCCTTATTCCCTTCCTCAACACAAGGGCATCCCAGTGCTGTCCTTCTGTTAACAATAAGCCCTTCAAAGCCACTTGGCCATAACATCCCACAGACTTCCCAGGATCAAAGCGAAACACTGTACCATCCAAGATCGTGCCCTCATCCCAGAAATGTCTTGCCATCTAGGCTGGAAGAGTGAGGAAAATCCTGTCTTGCTACTGCAAGAGAGCCTTGAACTCTGCTGGTTAAGATGCTAGTCTGAAAAGGTCTAATTTTTTTTAAAAAAAAAAAACAAAACAAAACAAAACAAAAAGCTTGCACTAAGAGTCTACGTCTTCCAAAATACAAACAAGCAAAAACCTTCTTTGTAAGGAGGCACACAAAAAAAAGAGAATTAGTGGTATCCCACAAACTGCATGATTGCTTGCATTCTGCTGCCATATTCGCACACTCCTCCCCTCAAGGAACACAAAATGCTGGAGCTGTAGAAAAAGAAAATTTAGAACCTTTACCCCTGCCAAGTACTAGGCTATTGGAGCATATGCGTCTTTCCATGCAGGCTCTAGACAGATCCTTGGCTGTTTTTAAAAATTACTTGCCCTCTGTGCTAAAAGCATAGACTTCTATATATTTCAAGGTTACCTAAAAAGCTTCTAGAGACAAAAATGACAGTTTAAAGTTTCTCTTTTTAGCAGTTATAAGTAAGTACTCAAGACTTCCTGTGCGTAACGGATAGAAATGAAGTTTGATTCACAAGAACTGGAATTTATGGGCAAATTATTTAAGGGTATTTCTAAAGGAAAATTGTTCCCACTCATTCTCAAAGTGCATTATAAAAGAGATTAGTCCTTACAGAGTCTCTCTAAAAATACATGCATTAAAAAAAATAAAGAAAATACATGAGAAACTGTAAAAAGAACTACAAGTCTTTATTTCCTACTTCCACAGTCACCTCACTTCATGCTTGCAAAGTACAAGGCCAAACAAGACCCTCAGTCCCTGTAGAACTGCACATATACAGAAGGGGCAGCTGCTGGAAACACTTCCATTCACTGTCAAGTATATATGACAAGGGGGCTAGCCCTTGGAAGGGAACATGAGCTGGCACATCTGCTCTCTCACAACAGAGCCAGCATGTAGCTTTGTAATGAGAAAACCTTAAAATTAGGGTTCAGTGCTTGAAAATGTGTGGCACTCACTTTTCCCCTCCTATTCTGGCACATGTACTGAAGTTGGAACACCCTTCCCTCACCCCATTCCTTCTCCCCAGCCTGCAGTGAAGTCCTAGGTCTTTGTGACTGTAATCTGTTACTATGCAAGTGAGAGAAGCCAGCAATGTAGCATTTCATCCCAACTATGGAACAAGGGCAGAGATCAAAAAAAGCCCATTTTTACCTCTAAACAGAAGTCAGGCTTTGACACCAAATCTATTTTAATTATTTTGCTAAAAATAAAACTACGGTCATGCTTAGCTACATAAAGATCAAAAGTTTATAGAAATCCATAATACAGACCCTCCTGTTATTTAGTACCTCAGGAAGAAAATGTCATTAATGTCAAGTAGGTGTTGGTAAACTGTAGTTTAGAGGCAATTATGTCTCTTGAACCACCAAGGTAGCAATATGCATAGAGAATGCCTGGTCAGGGACAGGCATATAGAGCTGTGGGGAAAGGAAAATACTAAAAAGTTGGTCAAGTCAGTTAGCTCTCATGGCTTGCTTTAGCACCGTGATACAGTGGATAGAGCATATTCTCAGCAGGCCATGGCAATGGTACATAAGATTAAGTGGCTACAATTACTGCGATGTATCCATTCCTCACTGGCATACACTGTATGCTGCCTTTGTTTAAAAAGACAATCCTTTTATCTTTAAAATTTTAAAGAAATTTTTGGGTGGGGTTTATTGGGGTTTTTTTACCTTACATTCTAACAGTCACTTTTCAATGAAGGAAGATATTTCATTATTATTATACAATAGGTAATTTTGCAAAGCAAAACCAGTACAATACAGAGCTGTCCATCACAAGCTTTCTAAGGTTCCTATCACTAAGATGCTGCCAATTTTCTGACACCTGTAACTGCCATTCCTTGACCTGAAAAAAAATTGTTTAATGCTTGGCATGCATTTGAAGTACGTACAATATTCCTCATGAAAACAGAGGCAATAGCAGCTACTTGATCTGTTAGCCCGTGGCTGGGCAGCGCACTCTTTAGTGCGCGCTCTTTCTACTGCTCTGAAGTTGCAGCACCAATTTAAAGCAACTATAATCCTTGACATCTATCTTGTACTCCGAATTTTTTGCTTCTCATACACTTTTTGGAATTATTTCTATGCAAGGTAGAAGTTTTGCCAGCCATTTATTCTTCAGGAAGTATGGAGAGAGGCATCTAGAAATCATAGCTAGCTTTAACACCATGCAATTTTAAAAACTAAAAGATGGGGGAGGGTGTTTGCGTTTTTTGTTTGTTTTGGTGGGGTTTTTTGTTGGTTTGGTTTTTATTCTTTAGGGATTTGCTTTTTATTCTTCTCTGCAGTCACGTGTGATATCCTCAAATAACTGAGTCCCAACAACAGTGGGTTGGATGGGGAAGGGAGAAAGATCATCAATAACCTAATCTTCATTACAAATATTTAAGCATTAGCAACTATTACCCATCAATTTCTGATTAGCTGCAAACATTCTCATCTTGAGAAAACTATTACATTATTTAAGTCAGTACAGAAGCAGAGACTAAACATGGGAAAACATCAATCTCAACTTCCATAAATAAAGTTTAATCAAATGAAAAAAGTGTTTATATAATTAGATTCAGTAGGCCCCAAAAGCAGCTTTAACGTGCTTAGTAGTCACACCATGCAGATAGAAGCTATTTAGCTGAATACACTAATGCACTGGGATTGGTTGAAGCTGCCACTACCTACCAAAACAACAGAGCTAGAGTTGAAGAATATGCTTTATAAACCTGGTTTTGCTCTGATGCTTGGAAAAACAGGGGTTTACATACAAAAATTCTAATAGGAGACAGTCAAGAAACCTTTCTGGTAGATAAAGCACCACTACTTTCTATCCTATCCTTGGTTAAGTTCCGTGCCTAGTCTTGCAGCATAAAGGTTCAACACTATCATATTCAACCCTAAAGAATAAATCTGCCATGACAAGTATACCCAAGATCCTCAACAAATTTAATGTATTCATCTTCATAAACCCTTATAATCTGGTTGCAAGTTTAAGGTTTGTAAAGAATTGTTGCACAGAGTACTCATTACCAATTAACATTCAAAGACTCCAGTTCTAAATCAGCTCTGGTAAGGCCAGCGCTACTGTTTAGTTACAAAGTGGAGCAAAACGTGAGCTGCAGGACTTTTTGGAAGAATCAAAACTTGGCAGGGAGTCGGGGGTGGGGGGGTGGAATATCAGACTTGGGCAAATCACCAACCAGTCCAACTTAGGACTGTTTTATTCTCCTAAGCAGACCGCCTGTGCTGCTTCGGTGGTTGAAATTTTGCTCAAGGATAAGCAGTGGAAGAATACTTAACTCAACCCCATGATTCTATTTTCCACACTTAAAAAAAGAAAAAGAAAAAAGGAAAATGTTTCCAAATACAGCTACTGACAGACCATGGAAAAAGCCTTTATATGTCTGAAAGTTTGGCACATAGGAAGTTTTGTTTTGGTTGAATTCCAGGAGTTACTCACTACTATGTGTGCACACACATAGTATGCCTGCGTGTAGAGATGCCTTCTTATTCATTATACTCCACACACATAAGACATGTCTACACATTAAGCTACTATGTGAAAACTCTTATGTAGAGATACAGTGGCACCTGGCTTTCATTACACAGCTCACGAGTGAACACTTCCAACATGTTCAGCTCTGGCTAGACAGCTCACAGTCCTGGAACACCCTCTCTTCAGGGCAGCCTTCCCCCCGACCTTTCTTTGCAACACGCAGCCACATTTCACTGCAGGGAATAGAAAGCTAAACACCTAACTACATTTATCTTACTAGGAACACCACACACACTAGATGTTTATGGTTCTAGGAAAGCCTGGTCCAGTCCTATTGCTCTGGAGGAATACTTCTTGAATGGTATATCTGCGAAAATCCTGCAAGAAAAACTTTAAATGCAAACTAGTACTGAGCACAGAACACAAGTATTCTTGATAGTACTTTAGTCTCCAACTGAACAGCCTCACAAAAAGATTACTGTGCACCACACACAAAAAAAAATAAAATTGTGAATTGTCTATGGATTTGTTTTAGCTGCAGAAAGTGATATTGGTGTGGAGTGAAAAGCTGCTCAAAAAAATCACACAATGGGACAGAAAACGCATTCCTGGTGCAGAACGTGCAGTAAACGTGCAGCTCACCTACGAGGATACAACTGACGAATTCGGCAATAGTCCACCGGGGGAGAGGGAGGGGGAAAAAAATATAAGTGAGACATCTTTAAAGTCCTCCCACCATCACCACCACCCTCCTTTCATGTGCTGCTAACACTTGGCTGTTTTCCACCCTTTTAATGTTTTCCTACAATTTTAAATTTTTCAGCGGATGTCCACTAGCCTATCACTGTATTCTCCAGTTTTGAGACAGTATATATAATAGCCAGACCTAATCTATAAAGGTTTTACACTGCCTGGACTGGTTATAAGGAATATATCCGTGTAAAAAGATCAGTATGGGTGCTGCTTCATTTATAGTGTCTCTTGCCCATGCACTTGCCCACATATCCAAGAGGTTGTGGATGAGTTTATCCCCACCGTAGCTCCACTAAATTCAAAGGAGTTATGACTTAGAGCAGTGCTCCCTGGCTTGCAATTTTTGACAAACTTTTATTATTTCATAGTTCACTGTCCTCCTCAGTCCCCTGATAAATGTTAGGCCTAGGCTTTTATTGAGCAATACAGCTTTTACCAACATCAGCCAATATATATTTATTGTCCAAAGTCAGCACAGCAATAAAGCATCCTCAAACCCAGGTCTTACCTGGTCTTTCTTAGACTTGTGTGATGAAGCAACATGAGCCAGATACTGAATGACCTTCTTGGTGTTCTCTGTCTTACCAGCTCCTGATTCACCTCTGTAAAGAAAATCTGTAATTCATTCACAAACAAGACGTAGGGGGACATATTCATATTTCTAACCCCAAAGGGTCTACAGAGCTCCTTAACTGCATTCTGGCCATTATAGCACCTCCCTGGAAACCAAGAAAAAACAAGTTGTACTGGCAAGCAGTAGCAGCGTAGCTGGACTGCAGGCCAGCCCTCAGCCAGTTTGCCGCTGGGTGCAGGTACTGTACGCGTGCATGGAGGAGGGAAGGCAATAAAGAACTATGCTTTCTAGTCACTTGAATACCAAGATTGCCAAGTGGCTGAAGAATAGCCCAAAGGCTGCTGTAGAGCTAGGGGTGAAAGATAATGAAGCAAATCTTTCAAAAGGAAGCCTCCCGACTGCAAGAATACCAATTCCTTAAGCAGAACTGAGGGCCAACAAATTTTGCTGTGTCTAGAAGAGAAATTGCTTTATCAAGAGTATCTGCTGCTGTATCAGCCTCATCAGTATAAATGTACTTAAACACAACAGCTGCGTCAAATCTGAAGGACTTCTCCAAGCCTCTTCCATTGACAAAGCTGTATTTCTTTAGGAGTTTGAGAACAGGGGCTGTTTCAAAACCTCCCTTCTTCCCCCAGTTCTTACAAAAGTTATTCTGCAGAAAGTATTGCATATATATATTGGAGGGACTGTAGTGGGACCTTCCTTGACTCTCCACTATTATCTGATTTACTGAGCCCTCTCCCAGCATTTACAATTAAGTATCCTCCAACCGAGATTTTTAACACAGACTTTGACATCCAGACAAGCTGACAACAGTAATACTCACGTGCAAAGGATGGACTGATCCTCTCGATCTAGAATAAAATTTTTAAAAAGTAGTTAGACTGAGACTCTAAAATTCAATTTCTGTGACAGAACGAAATCAACAAAGACAAAAACAGGAACTAGTAAACTCTGCCAAGTATCTTCAGAAATATGGCCAGGTAAGCCCTCTTCTGGCAATAGATGCCAACCTCCCACCATCCGCCAAGGAATAACAGCACCATTGCAATTTAGATTTCTTCATCCAGAAATAATATTGTTTGCATTACAATTTTTCTACAATTGACTGACTGACTTCAATCACTGAACAACTCTTTACCACAGAGCGACAGTTTGATGTACATCTACTTGTTCCTCAGCCACCTTCCCCATATTATACTGGGCCAAAACTGACTTACAAAAGTTATCAGCAGAGCAGTAGAAATGGAGGGAGGAAGGGGGGAAGTGGGACAAGAATCGTTACAAATCACAAAGTGCCAAAACCTCACATACATCAGACAGAGGCTTTCACCCCCAAAAGCAATAGTGAAAGCTCAGTGAGAAATTTTTGTTATTTGTTTTGTACAGAATGGACTTGAAAACTAGAATGCTGAGCAGCAGCCGAAGTCCTATGTGGCCGATTTATTTGTGGCACCATCCCCTATTGTATTAACGGAGCAGCTGGTAATAGTAGAAACCTTTTCTTTTTCATGCTGACATACCAGTAGACATACTAATTCCTGTGTTCAATTCCCAGCTGTGGATGATAACATCTTTCCAGTTACAGAGCTTACTTCACCCAGCCTAACCACCACTATCTTCTCCCACATCTTTAACCTTCTTTCAGCTTTGACCTATGATTCCACTTCCTCACAGGGAGTCCCGACTAGTCCTTCCACCACGCCTTCATCGCACTGCTCCCCCACCACTTCTGTGTGAACACACTCCACTGCTTCTGCCTCGGTTTCACCTTTCATCCACCCCTTCCACTCTGTACCCCCCCCACCTCCAGTCTGCATCCCATTCCTCCCCCATGCCACCAGGAAGCAGCTAGGCCCACAGGGCAGACTGGAGAGAGCCTGTGCCTACACCACAACAGCCTTAGTAGCTTGTAGTCATTGCAGGGGCAGTGAGACCTGTTCAGACGTGAAACAGACTTGGGCACAGCAGGTCATTCACAGACAGTCCACAAGAGCTATTGGGGCACTCACCAGACTGTGCCACTAAAATCAAAATCCCCATTAGATGCTAAATTATCCATTCGGCTGTGGGTTTTTTGTTTTGTTTTACTTGATTTTAGGGGGAGGGGTGCTTAAGATCAAGACCAGAGGACAGACTATCAGATCTTCCAGTCTGAGAACCCAAGTAACACAGCAGCTAGGTTTCATCCAATTATCATTCATTCTTTTCTCCACACTGAGCTCCAATTTTTGTGTTGGACTGAAGTCTAATCTCTAAAATGAAAGCAAGCCTCAAACATCCATGAGAGTAGAAAATTCACTGGATTACTCTAATAAATTATTTTAGCAATTGGTAACCTTCATCAGTATGCTCCTGGATGTGACTATCTCCATATTTTAACTACTGGTTCTTTCTATTCCTTTCTCCAGTAGCTTAGAGAACCCAAGTGCACTCAGTATTCTCCCCACCAGAGAGTACTTAGACAATATAATTGAGTCGCCATTCAAGTTGTTTTGTGCAGGATAAAGAGATTGAGCTCTAATTAGGATTTTCCATACCCTTAAACACTGCTACTTCAAGTGAATTTAGCATTTCAGTCCTAATCTCATGCATTCCATATTCATCAAGAAAAAGCTCCTATAAACTCAGTTTATAAAGAGAAAAGTATATCTAGCCTTTGAACACGTTTTCATGGAATAAGGAATATGGAATAAACCTATCAAATCAGAGGTTTTATCTTTTCTTAAATTATTCTGAAACCAATAATGGAAACATTCGGTTTACACACTACAGATAGGCAACTCTGGCTCTTAAGCTTCTTTGCTGGAAACTGATTACATGC
>VZTV01031312.1:0-12205 GCA_013400875.1 Anhinga rufa
TTTGTTTGTATTCAATTTTTTTGTGTGTGGAGGAAACTGAAGAGTAGACAGTAAGGGTACGTACTTATATTGCAACCCTGCATATTCAAAGTTTGTGATGAGATTCAACAAAGGATTGTGATCCAGAGATCATCTTGGTTTCCTAATGTGATAAGGTCTTTGAAGTCTTTGGTTTCCATTGTCTTTACTTCTCAAGATAATACATAGTTGTGAGATCCATTCTTATTATTTCTAAGGAGACGAGATGAACATAAATTGTTCAGACTTTCTATGACAAGACCTCCAGACTATAAAGGCAGCAAGCATCATTGCAATAGCCAGGTATTTATAGAGTACTAAAGGATATTACCATAATGGAAACAAGGGTATTTTTGCTGTTGATTTCATTCGGCTAAGATGCTTGGCTACAGGTGAATAGCTTTTCCCTCTTAATCTCATTGTTTTTTAAATACAGTGGATCATTATTAAGTGTCTGAATTAACTTAATTCTTTAACCATTTTTCAGCCGAAGGTGGACATCTGAAAACTTGTCCAAGTAAGATGAATCTGAATTTCTGCTGATTGTTCTGAAAGATAAATTTAGAGCTGAGAGTGATTTTTATTTGTTCATCGTTGTATGAAAAAGGTTTTTGAAAAAGCTTTTGCAAGTTAATTTTCCCAGGAGATAGGCTACAAAAATGGTGACTTTGTGACTTTGGACCACTGGTCTATTTTATTTCAAAATCTCTATTTTCAGCTCATTTGAGAGATTCTTTTATTCTTTTAAGATTTTCTTTGGATAATAAAGTAAAAAACATTAAATATTTTGTTTGAATTAAGTTTGAAAGTATGGTTTATGTCCATATGATTAAAAAAAATCTAAATTTCAAACATTAATATACTGTGTTTTTGAAGAGCAGTGGTTGTAGCTGTATCTTTCACAAGGCTAAGACTATGTCAGTGTGCTCTGTTGTATAAAATGAGGAGTGCATTTGTAGCTCAGTTTGTATGCAAAGGAAGATATTTTTTCTGCATGCTAGAAAATTATGCTGTAGAGTTAATTGGCATGTGTTTCACATTTAATTTTATTAACATTTGGTTTTTTGGTTACCATTCAGTTCTGTCTTTGAAAGAACAACAAAAAAAAAGAAAACTGCTGTAGCTTAAACAGTAGTAACTTAAGAAACTTAAGTTCTTTATATTCTTATGCAATAGTCGACTGATCAACATTTATATATCACAGCTAAAATTGAATTAAATTAGATTGAAACTAAATTACAAAGTCCTGGGTAAATTGGATTTGGTAATTTACTATTGAGTCAATCTGCAACTGACGTCATAATTTAGATTTGCTTCTTATGTGAGAATAATACCAAGAATTATTTTTTGCATTTTCAATTTGTGACTGTGAAGAGGAATGCACTTTTGCTAATGATCATGCTTGAAGTACAAAACTAGTAAGTGACCAATTGATAATAATGAATATATTAAGATGCCATTACAGGTCTTTCAGCTCATCTTTTCTTGAACTTAAGACACAAAGTTGGGACTCAATGACTCTCAAGAATGCTCATAGTAAGAGGTGTGTTATGGTTTGTGCATGTAAAACAGACAAGATTCAAGATGTAGGAGAAATGTTGCAGATGTCATATTTAGCTGTATTTATAATCGCTGTTTTTATATGCATTAAACTCTGTGTTTTGAGCTTTAAGGAATTTTTAGCTGTTGACCACTGACCTGTTCGTGGTTTATCACCCTAAATTCTGGCAGCTGGCTTACTTGCTGAATGTGTGGAAAACTATTTTTATAACGGGTATTTGAGGATGAGGTCCATATCAACTTTTTTTCCATTTTAGTTAGCCTTCAAAAATATATATTTCATATTTTGTAATCTTAGGAAGTGATGGTTTGACATGATTTCCTATTCTCAGATATAAATCAGGAGACTGTTTTATTACATAACAGCATGGCTTGCATAAATGCACTCCATTTATGAAACCTCTTACATATTTAGGGAAATTTCATAATATGCCATATTACTGTGAGTTGTTCTTCCCAGCTGGAACAACGGCCTTGGGCATGAAGCCACACAGTTGGGCAAAATAATGGCATCATTTTATAGCTTGATAATGGCACCATTAGCACAAGATATTATCATATCACCTTTTTATGGATACTTATATTTTAAACCAAGCTCTGTTATATGACATATAAGTGCAGCATTGGAACAGACCTCAAAAATTAAAAGTGTAATTTCTCCTTCAACAAGTTAAAAATTGTAACATTTATGTATCTATTATCTTTATTCCTTATGAAACAGTGAGCTTTAGACATTTAATTGAAAAATATTTATAAACCCAGCAATTTTGCATCTGAAATAGGTACTGAGGTATAAAGTGTTTCTTGACCCATCAAGTGTGACTTTTACTCCCAAACCCATGGATGAAAGGTCTGTTCTTGGCCAGTCTGATGCAGTTTCTGATTATTCCAGTCTGATAGAGCTACTGGTGCTTTGGATATTATACAAACCACAGGTTCAAAAAGTCAATTTCTGTCTGTTCTGGAAATCTAGTTTTTAACTGTAGCCTCAGTTTCTAATTGTTGGTCTGCTTACAGACTGCGGCTTCATCTTTGAACTCAGGCTTAACCTCTGAGAGCACATCTCCAATTGCAATTCAAATGTTGTGGAAGATCTACTCCCTCAGACAGTCACCTTTTGTAGGATGGTCAAATCCATAGAAGTAAAGGTTTCTGAAAGATTTTCTATTCCTTAGAAGATCAGTCTTGACTATGGATGAACTACAAGTACTGAGGTCTGTGGACAAACAAATCCGCATACCATAGACCCAAAAAACCTGGCTTCCTCAACACTCTAGCAAATTTTTGATAAGTCCATTTAACATCATAGCTTGTGCTTTCTTAGTACAGAATCATGTCTTCTGGCTCTCATCTTCTGAAGCTGCCAGCAAATGTCCATTCCATAGCATTTCACTCTCATCATCTTCAAGTCGCCACCACTCCCTAAGGTTTTTTTCTGTCTCCTATCTAGTGATTCAAAGCTTATTCTCTCTCCTCTTGAAAGTGCAGTGTGAGTATTTTAGTTTACTCTTTCTACAATACTCAGACAACAAATTGGAATTTGGAGGTTCATCGGACGCACGCCAATTAACAGTAATTGGTCACAATCCACAGATGAATATCAGGTTTTACAAATTCAAGATATAATATAAAATGCAGCAAATAAGCTCAAGTTAGTAGGGTAAAAGTATGAAATTGGGAATATCACTTATTTCATAAAATAACACATTAAGTTTTGGTTTTTTAAGGAGTATATTGTGCGATTTTATTACAGCTCCTCTGAATAAAATTTAAGACCATCATCTTATCTGTTTGCAGTTACCTATGCCAAAGAATAGATGAATTGTTGCTTAAATCTTGGAATCTGTTGGGCAGTTTGGAGTTTAAAATAAAAAACAAAGTTGTGATAAATTGTGTGGAAAGAATTATGGAAAATTATTAAGATTTTGGTTTGATTTGAGAGCTGTAATTTGCCTTTCACTTTAGTCAGAATTCTTACATTCCAAAAACAACATCTTTAACAGATGTGTCAGATGGAATATTGGTATAATGACTTTGCCTAGGAAACAGATCAAAACATATCAATGTTCAATAAAGAAGGAGTCGACCTGAAATTGCACTTGAGTTCTGGTATTTTTGATCGCTGTCAGGCTTTTAAATTATAGCACAATGAATATTTGGAGACCTCAAAGAGTCACTAAAATTTATAGATAGAATTTTAGTAGATAAGATGCAAGGGAAAATATTTATGGTAGAGTTGTGATTCAATATTGAGGTGTGTTCATCCTTGGCATTAAGATTTTTTTTTAATTATAAAGAAAAAATAATAAATTATTTAAAAATAAAAAAGCAAATAACATAAAGATTACAACAGAGCAACAGGTTGTATTTTAATAGTTTTGACTGAAAAGATACATAAAGATTTATTGGCAATACATCCATAAATCTTTAATTTGAGAATACACAAAATCTCTCATCGGAGTTGGTTAATTTTGGAAGGATATTAAGCAAAATCAATTAATCATGCTTTTCTGGGTTTATTTTAAGACTAGGATTGGAAATGTATCAATAAGAATGAATAAGCTTTTTTTTTTCTTTAGATAATTTTGAAGAGTTTTAAAGCTTTAATGCTTATTATTGTATATTAGCATTGTTGGAAATTGAAAGTCAATACATATTTAAAACACCAGAGTACCAAAAGGCAAGATCCTGAAGTGCTGTGGAAGGATAAGGCAGTCCTGGTTCAGATAATTTACAATATAAATTTAAAAAAAGAAAAAAAAAAGGAAAAAACCCACAAATTACATTTTTTAGAATTTTTCCTTTCTAGTGTTCATTCTGAGAAATAAAACGTAGTTCTGATGCTTTGTCTTCTAGATATTTCAGTATTTAAGCTATATTACTTTCTTGCCATAAAAATGAAATTCTAGCTCTGGTCTGAAAATAATTATGCTTCTGGTATGCTGTGATACACTGTATACAGATTTCCCTTCAATTTTAATTTGACTATAGTTCATAAATGTTCTTTCTTTGAAAGGATAATATGTGTGTGTGTGTGTGTTCATATGAAGAGTCGATAGAAATCAGACCTAGTGTGTTATCTCTTCTGCTTTTTACTGTAGTCATTCTTTATTTTAATCAATACATTCTCTATCCTTTTTTTTAATCGAATCTTTGAGTTGGCACAAGATATTTTCAAATACTGATGATGATGAAGTTAAGACTCCTGTTTTTAGTAAGGGGAAATTTTAGCTAAGTCTGGTACAGTACAAATGCAGACAAGTGAAAGTATTTTTTTTCCTCTGCTTTATTAAACTTCTAAATTTGATTGAATGTAAAAACTATCAGGAATTAGTTGTATAAATCAGATGGTTTAAAGTTTCATGGTTATGACTCACATGAGGAACATGCTGGTGACTGCCTTTGCATTTTGTCTTCAACTCCTTTTTTTGGATTCTAATGTAGTAGCTTTATGAAAGTTTATGCTGGCCACAGCCTTATTAACAGATTTTCTGGTAGATCCAGTTGTAGAGATATTGATATCTGAGACATTTCAAGCAACCCATGTGTATATGTGCACAGCATATATCAATCTATATTATTTTTCATTACCATTCTGCATTGAATTTTGCAGCTATTGAGTTTCTAAATTAAGTGCAAAGAATTTTAATACTGTAATTAAGATTTTATGCATACTGAGAATCGGAGTAGGGAAAGATAGTCTTACTACAGCAGTTTCAGCTCTTGTCTTAATTTTATTGGTATCTCAGAATCACACAGTGGCTGAGGTGGGAAGGGACCTCTGGAAATCATCTTGTCCAACCCTGCCGTGCTCAAGCAGGTTCGGCTAGAACAGGTTGCCCAGGACCATATCCAGATGGATTTTTAATATCTCCAAAGGTATCTATTGGGTATTTCCCTTCTTCTCTCCCTCCCGAAATGGGATTTTTTTATTCCCATGTAAGATTTTGAATAGCAGCAAATGCAGCTTGTGTCTGAGTTACAGCATGAGTCGTGAGTGTTCTCTAGACCTTAGTAAACTAGCCGTCATGATGGAATGCCTTTCACTGTGGGAGACTAGATCTGATCACCCTATTCTGTTCTCCACATTCCTGTTTTCCTGTATCACATAAATTTGAATGTTCTAACTTTTCTTTATGTAAAATTAGACCTGCCATCACATTCACCTAATTCATGTAAAGGACATGTTTAATGGTCAATTACTGCACAGAGTTGTTTATAAATGTTCTAAATTACAACAGTTTAATAATAAGCAGTTTAATAAATCCCTAACCAAGAACAGCAAAAGGGGCTAAAAGGGTGCCATCAGGTTTGTGGGCTCAATTAGTTTTCATAAAATGTGATCAGCTTTCCAGCTTGGCTATTAGGAAAAAAAATTTTAACTCTTTCGGCAGGTGTGGCGGGTTGACCCTAGCTGGATGCCAGGTGCCCACCAAATCTGCTCTATCACTCCCCTCCTCAGCTGGACAGTGGAGAGAAAGTATAACGAAAGGCTCGTGGGTCGAGATAAGGACAGGGAGAGATCACTCAGCAATTACCATCCCAGGCAAAATAGACTAGACTTAGGGAAACTATTTTAATTTATTACCAGTCAAATCAGAGTAGGTTAATGGGAAATAAAAACCAAATCCTAAAAACACCTTCCCCCCATCTTTCCATTTTTCCCAGGCTTAACTTTACTCCCAATTTTCTCTACTTCCTCCCCACAAGTGGTGCAGGGGGACAGGGAATGGGGTCGTGGTCAGTTCATCACACACTGTCTCTGCTNACAGCCTGCCTCACCATGGTCTTCACGATGGGCTGCAGGGGAATCTCTGCTCCAGCGCCTGGAGCACCTCCTCCCCCTCCTTCTTCACTGACCTTGGTGTCTGCAGGGCTGTTCCTCTCACATATTCTCACTTCCATCTGAGGCTTCAATTGCCCAGGGTTTTTTTCTTTCCCCTTAAATATGTTACTCCAGAGGTGCTACCACCATCACTGATGGGCTCGGCCTTGGCCAGTGGTAGGTCCGTCTTGGAGCCGGCTGGCATTGGCTCTGTCAGACATGGAGGAAGCTTCTAGCAACTCCTCACAGAAGCGACCCCTGTAGCCAGCCCCACTACCAAAACCTTGCCACGCAAATGCAATATAGTAGGTTAAAATTAAATGAATGGTATTGTACAAAGATTGAGACATTGAGTAGATAATCACTTCACAATACAATTCTTTAGACCAATAATGAAAAAGCATAGAAGTGCACTTTACAAACTATAAGCATTATATTGGTGCTTCTGCAATAGAGTGCTGCAGTAAAAATATATTACATTACATTGTAGTGTTAAATATTTGTTGTCATTACCAGAATCAGAGCATTTTATTCAGGAACTTTTAATATAACAAACTTCAAATGATCACTCTGTTTCTATCAAGATATCAGTTATTACTTTTTTTTTTTCTGATATCAACAGACATTCACAAGATGTCCCTTATTTTATGAAACTGCTTTGAAATTGATTAAAAGCATAGGTCTCTGGTGAACTACATGGAAAAAGTTAAGTTTGGATTGGATAGTATTTGTTGTTTTAAATAAACACTTTTAATGTGGATGTCTCTGTACTTGTCAGCTTTGGAAGAATGGAGAAAAAATTAAATCTCTCAGAAATCCTTTTTCTGTCTTTTCTCATGTTACTGTCACAGAGGCCTAATAACCCATACTAAAAACCTGTGAGAAGGAAATAATCATGCCTAATCAGAGAATCAGAGAATGATTGTTGTTGGAAAGAACCATCTGATTGTCTGACCCCTCAAAGCAAGGTCAGCTAAAGCAAGTTGTCCAGGGCTTTGTCCAGTCAGGTTTTGAATATCTCCAAGGGTGGAGGATCAATACCCAATCTATCTGAGCAGCCTATTCCAGTCTTTGATCATTCTTACAGTAAAAAGATTTCTTATGTTTAAATGGAATTTCCTGTATTTCAGTTTGATCTGATTTAGGTTCAGGTTTAAAAAGGTAATTGGTATATAAAAAACTTTAACTTACTATATTTTTAAACTGATTATTGGGAATGTATTTGTGCTGGAAGAATGTTGCTGTATAGAACATTGAATTTGTGAAAATCCCCTGTAACCTTTGAATATGGTCACATGGTTTATTTTTGTTGAACTGTTTCCCAACAGGCTAAGTCAAGATTTCGGTAAACAACATAAATCAGCATTAAGCCCTCTACAGATGCATAAAATAATTACAAAACAAACTCACTTGCAGCTAGAAAGCAATTAAGCATTAGTTGTCAGAAATAATAAATATACAAAATCTTCTCTATTTTTTTATAAGTATGTTCTTGTCTCAGTGAAAACCATGAGTAAATTCACATTCGGACAAAAGGGTGTAGGGTACAATGGAATGATCTTGGGAATTTCTGTAACCATTTGGGGGAAAAAAACCAACCCTTCTTTTTGAGTGTAGTCAATACATTTAGTTGAAGATATCTTTCTGCAGTATTCTTGTCCCAGAAAGCATACTGAAAATATTTCCTGGAATACTCTGAGGATTTCTGTTACATATGGCTGTTGGCAAGAAAGATACCTTTAAAATCTGTATGTGAGAAAGTTCACCCTGCAGGGAGTAAACAGTATGATTTTAATTTCTTAACTTTATTTTTCAACACCTTCCTGTGCTTGAAGACAGATAGTCTGGATTGTCTTTTAAGATATTAATCTCTTCGGGGACGGCATTGTTAATATCTGTTCCTCTGTGCCTTGCTCAATACCACTCTTACAAAAACCTGCTCAGGCTTATAGAGTGCAATAACTGGAGCTGTTATAGTTGGTTTGTCAAATATAATGATTTTGTAGGAAAATTTTGGAGGAAAATTGCCTTTTTTATTTCTAAAACTTTCTGGGAAAATATTTCAGGGTTAAACCAAGTTTTCAATTCAATTTTTTTAAAGCAAAAACTTTTTCCATTTTCACATTTTAGAAAAGTCATTTTTCCTTATAAAGGCTGGTCAAAAATAGGTTTATGGTTTTTTTGCACCAGCTCAGGCAACAACAACCTTGTCAAAACTGATAGCTATGGGAGAAAGCAGCAACCTCAAATATCCTAGACATTCTGTCTAAAATTAATGTGAATAATTGATGCTCTTATAAGTATTTTCTTCAGTTTGCTTCTGTGATGTCTGATAATGTATGCACTTACATAGGTGTCTTTCCTTCAGCTGGTATATTTAAGGCCATCTCTCTTGTACTCTTGTTACAAATCTTGTAGGCACTGACTTTTTATGACCCTTAATATTCTATGCAATGTGTTTAAAATCAATCTTTGAGTCCAAAGCTGTTCATGCAGGACAGGCAAAGCTACGTTCTGTAGCTTTGATTCTTAGGAAACAAAGTTTTGTTAAAGGATTTCCTAGAAATTACTGTATTACACCTTAGAAACATGTCCCTAGTTAAAAGTAGAAATTATTTTACTGAGACATAGAGGAAGGCTGTTAGATACCCAATCTTTACTTGACTTACTTTTCCAAATAGGTTTCTTACTCATTGCCTAACTCCCCTGCCACATGGATTTGGTACAGCAAATGAGGTGTTTCAGAATTCCAAAGTATATGTCTGTGTAACAGAAATGGAATTAATTATCTTTCTGAATGTTTTTTTCATGCAGGATCTTTGCCCTGACTCATATACTTCTTTTGTCAGATGATGTTATTCATTATTTTGGGATCAAATTCTGCTTTGCAGACACCCTCTCTGCTCCTACCCAAATGAAAGGAACCTAGATAGCTGAACAAGTACCCCCAAAAGCAGATCTTAATATTTCTGCCTTAAGTTAGTATGAAGTGTTCAACATGACAAAAGAAAAGGCACTACACTGTCTCAACAGAGTCCAAGCCAGCATTATAATTATCTAGGGCTCTTGAAAAGTATTTTCCTTTGCTCTCTGAAAGCATAAACTGCTCTAGCAGTAAAAAGTGTGTTTATTTTCTTTGGATTTGGATTTTGTTACAGCTGTTCAACACCCAAATGGTTACTGTTCATTTGCACATGCCTAATTAAACAGTTAGAACTTCTGGAAAATATACTTGGAAATATAGTTTTTAAGTAGTGAGTAATCTCAGTGCTGACAACTTTGAATATTTTTTTTCTTCTAAACAACTAAAGCCTTTATGAATTAAAGTGAATGTGAATGAAGTGCCTTGCTGTTTGTCCACGAGATGGGAACAGCCCATTCTGAATTTTACAGGTAGACTTCAAGATCATGGTTCTAGGTGATATGTCTCATATATTACACTGTCATTTCTATATTTCAGTTATAGAGTTTTTGTTACAAACATTGTTGTTTCACGGAAATGACTGTTGTCAGTACCTTATCAGTGTATTTCATAGCGTCACTGCCAAAATGCTAGCATGGCTAGCCTAGTTTCTTGGAAAACTGTTTCAGCTGAGCAGGTCCTGCTCTTTTTGGTTTACATCATTCTGAATCTGCCTGAAACACAGTTACTCATCCACCTTTCCCCACCTAATTACTGCAAGTTACTAAAAAATACGACATCAAAGGTTCCTGCTCACTAGCATTACACATTTCTCTGCATCTTTTACAAATATTTTCCTGGATCTGAGAGCGTATCAGTCAATGATATGATATATGATGTATCAAGATACATCTACAGAATGTATTATGAGGTTGAGTAAAATCTAGAGCTGTCAGTTGTCTCTGCTTTTTTTTCAAATTTATTGCAGCTTGCAATATAATAGGAGTTTCAAATGAGGGATAAAAGTTAAATGAAAGAGAGTAAAATTAACATACCAAAATTGGATCGCAATGTGTTCTGTTAATCCTCATCATTTAATTTTCATTTTATCTTGTAAAAGTCTCAGTTGTCACTTTCTGGATTTTGATCACCTCTTCAAGGAAGAACATTAAACTCATTTTCTTCCTTATATGTTATATCTTTTCCTTCTTAGTATGCTGAGGGTTTTTTAGGTCAGTTAACCGCTTCCACTTTATTTGAAGCAATTAATATTTTCACATTAGTGTGATCTGTTGTTCTTTCAGCAGCAGATCTGTTAGAATAGTCTTGTCCCTTGTATAGATAAGTGGACATCATCCCTTACATGCAAAACCCCACACTTTTCCTTCAGTGGAATATATATACAATACAGAAAGCTTAACCCATTTTATTTTTCCTCATATCTTTTTAGGTTCGATATTCTAAATTATATAGATTATTACATGTACTCTTATCTTCACTCTCATGCGCACATGTGTAACTGACTCCCCTATCCTTCTTTGCGTACCTCAGTTTCTCTTACTATTACATGTGGATCTTCACTAAAAACCTGAAATAATAGTAATGCTGATGGACATTTTCTCTGTAAAGTTTAATAAGATTTCTCTGTCTTCCTTTGTCATAATTTCGCAATGATGATAAAGTTTCACTTGAGTATCCATGGTCTTGAAGAAGCCATTCCGCATGAGCTACCTTCCTGGTTTATCTTTTGGCTAGTTATAGTCTTTCATGAGAGGCAGGACTAAGCATTTCAATTTCTTGTCTTAACATCCTGCTCTGAAATCCTGGTCTTTCTGAAACCAAGTAGGTTTCAGTAAGTGACTCCCAAGTAGGGAAGTCAGTAGGTATTTACCATTAATAGTACTGTAGTCAGCATTCACCTCTGAAGAAAAAAGTGAGTCTATTTTTTTAATTCTAGGTTTATTCTGTGATAGTTCTGTTTACAGGATGAACAAAATTCAAGTATTTGTTCTCTGAACAGCTGCTGGAATAGAGATTCCTTCCTCTTTTCAGAAGTTTAATTGCATCAAATATGCTCACAATGACTTCTACTCTCATTGTAGTAGTGCTATTTACATCAAAGAATTAAAGCCTCTGTCTTTCATGGTCTTATCAATAGGTGAGGAGGGGAATGGGAAGATACATCAATGAATTTCTCTGCTGAATGGGAATTCTGCTCTTTGGTTGTTTTACACATTAGAGGGGGGAATCACCAAGCACCATGCAAAAGAACAGAAAATGTAATTTCTACAAAGTGGTATTATATACATAAATCTTCTGAAAGACAGATACCTTTGGGATATCGTAGGCCGTAGACTTCTGTGTAATCCATTACCCATGCCGATATAAACCTTTGATTTGTGGGTTTAAACCTGAGGCTGAGTAACCTCATAAATATGCTAATCCACAGTAATCAAGAAAAGTGCTATTGCAAATACAAAATTTTTATTCCACAGTTCCAACAGCTTTATAGCATGCTCTACATTTATAACAATAAACTTTGGGAAATTACTCTCTTCATGTTTAAGAAAATGCTTTGCCCTTTTCTTGGCTTCTCACCAATGAGTTTTACATACATTATTTTGAATGGCATGATCTTTATGCAAAATTCAGTGCATGTTTTGCCTTTTCTAACCAAGTATTTGATTTCTAAAATGAACAAAACATTGCATAAATTTTAAAAATTCAGCTTTTGTAGCCCTATTAAAATTTTATTATAATTTTTATTAGGCTGGAGACCAACCAGCAGGTTAACTAGTAGATTGTGTGGCAAAACACATGCACCACAACACCCCATGCACTGGTACAGGTTGGGGGCTGACCTGCTGGAAAGTAGCTCTGCTGAGAAGGACCTGGGAGTG
>VZTV01031312.1:12568-26151 GCA_013400875.1 Anhinga rufa
CTGCTCACGCAGGGGGGCTGGACAAGATGATCTCTGGAGGTCCCTTCCAACCCCTACCATTCTGTGATTCTGTGAAAACCAACTCTGCTGTATATTTACAAAGATAAAGATGTAGTGGAGTCTGAAAAAAAACTTATCCTTTTTAGCAGCACATTTTCCATGTCTGTTATATGTATTTCTGCACATAAACATAGGCATGAACTTTAAATGCCATAGCCGTCATAGTCATATTAGATTCTTCAGTCACTCAAATAGTTCAGTGTAGATTTTTGATTTTTTTGTAGGAAAGGTCAAAAATATCTTCCATGCAGGAAAGAAAATAGGGCATTTTTAAATGTTTAGAAATTTCAGAATATGAGAATTCTGCTTTTCTTTGGGGGGGCAATTTCTGTGGACTAAGAAATCCTCACTGAGTGCTGTATATAAAGCCATTTGTGCTTAAAAATCAGTCTTTTCAAGAAATAAACAACAGTTTTCTTTAGCTGATACTTCAGTTCCAGGTACTGCAATACTGATATTTACATGGCTTGTTTTGAGTATTCAATTTCTAATCCATGTCTGAAAAAAATTGAATTACTTTAGAAATTGAGGAAAAAATAATCAGTCAATTCTGAAATCATTTATTCCTTAGTTCATATGAAATACCTGTCAAAAATAAGTATTCTCCAGTTTCTGTAATCAGTAATTATGATTTGTATTAGGTGCCTGAAGGATTGAAATCTAAACACTGGTGATTTGAGCAATATAGTGTTTTCCCAAGTGTTAGGTTTGTGCTTGCCAGAATAACTGTATAATGTAGATATATCTCCTTGCACATGTATCTGATTTTTATTAATATAAAACCAGGGTCCATTCTTTGGTGAGCTGACACTCACACAAACAACTAATTCACTCTTCACAAAATAAGATTGTATTTTGATTTTAGTTCTACATGTGACATTTTGTAGAAACAAGGCTACTATTAGCCTCTTTAAAAACAGAAAATAGTTCAATACATATTCACTTTGAATTCCTTCAGACATTTTAACTTGAATCTCAGATACTCTAAATACCTTTGGCGTGGTACAGTACCACTGTTTAGATTTCTATACAGAGTAAGGTTGATTCTGAACTCCAGTCTACTTCACAGTAAAACTGAAATACAGTCATTAAAGATGAAAAGCCACAATCAGTTGCTCTATGGCCACTCTTAAGGGAACTCCCTACCCCTGCAAAGCTGCTCTTGTTTTCTAATTTGATCTGATTACTTTTTTATTTTATTTTGCTTAAGAGTCCACAACAGTAAACAAATTACATATTGATAAATAATAAAAGGTCAATTATGTTAAGTGGTCTGGATAGCTTTGTAAATTAAACTCATTGAACAGTATGCATTTTAGTAGAGCCAAGCAGAAGGTTATTAACTGCCTACAAGTTTAAATAAATATAGCATTCTGACATTTGTAGATCCTTCCACAACATCCAATACCCCTTGCTTAGATCAGAAGAGCAGGATATACAGATGTAACAGAGTTAAAATGTCTACAGCCTTATCCCCAAACTGTTAATTTTCTTCTGTAGGCTGTAAGGAACAAGCCGGGGGGTTTAATGTAATCATATTTCCAGCAGAGGTGCATTGTAATAGACATGGGAATGACTACCTAAGCATGCCATTTTAGGAAACATTTTGTGTGCCACAGAATTATGTTTCCCCTTTCATTTGGATGCACTTTCCACAGGTTGCTTCTGCCCAGTCTGTGAACATTTCCATTCCAAAAATGTAAATGATTTCCTTCAATGCTAAACTTCTGTGGACTGTGCGAACTAAGGAACACAACAGCCTATTCTTGTGGAATTTTTGGTCTACATGTGCTGTAGAGTAGGATGGTGGTAGGCACACATAACAGTGTGGAAGCGTTCCCTGAGTCAAGGGTCAGCAAATGGGCAGTTTTGGGTTGGCATGTCAAGTGTAGCTGAACTGGCTTAGTGCAAGTCAGGCATTACAGGTATTTGCTTTAGCTGCCCTAACAAAATTTTGCTCAACTTAAGAAGATACAGCTTGGTGGTTTTTCTAGCTGTGCCTGCAGTGCTCTGTCCGAGGTTCACTAGAGAGAGCTGAGATCTTGCAGTGCTGACTGGTGTGTACTGGAACTTCGTATTTCTTGAATTTCAGAGATTATTATTTTTTTTTTAAAAAACTTCATGTGGGAAAGAGTTCTGAGCCACCCTCTCCGCTTTACTATAACTGCTGTGAAGTGACCCTTTCACCATAGTGAGATGTTCTCAGATTCACCGGACGGTTTTATACAGTTAAATATAACCTGACACAGTAGCATTGACTCTGTGATTCTGACTTCATCCTCCAGGAAATTTTTCTTTTAACGATCTATGTGGATTCTATAAAACATATATTTCAAATAGCCATCCCATTGCATCAATAATTACAGAAATGTGACTTCAAAATTAGCTGTTACGGGGCAGTGGCTAGGCATTTTCCTGGATATAAGAACCCTGGAAGAAATCCAAACTGCTTTATCAACTTAGCCACAGTTTGACAGAGCAATATGATAGCAGTGTGCCAGCACCAGCAGAATTAAACTTGCACCACTAATTCCATTTTGACATTGATGAAAACATCGTATGGGTCTTTTGCATTTGAGGAGATATCTTTTAGACTCTCTTTTGAGAAGAGAAGAGATAACACTTTAGTTTTGCTGTATTAAATGAGAGTCATGTTGCTATTTTTTTAATGCAATATTTTTTATTGAACCATTTTTCCTCAGAAATATACAGCACTTTGAGGAGTGAAATTAATCTGTGTGGGCAACTGGTTTGTGTAGAATCATAAACAATGTATAAAGTTGGAGATTTCCTATGTTTATTTTTTGAATAAATATAATTTGCAGTTTTGACTTACTATGGTATCCTAGAGCTGTAGTAGTCTGCCAGCTGTTTGAATAGGATTCTCTATTATGGGCAAGGATTCCTGATGTTTGCAAGTCCATTGATCATGCTACACTAGATGAGAATGAAGGTATTACTGTGCAGCACCCAGCTAGTTTCTCACATTGTTTAGATACAATATCACCACCCTGTGCTTGAGCTAATTTAGGTTTGACAGGAAAAAAAATCTAAATTACATTGTCAGAATGGAGATTGTTTTTTGAATAGGAGTGAATCAGAACGGGACTTGAACACACGCTTATTTGAACATGAATTGCTCATGCAGGGGGGTTGGACAAGATGATCGCTCGAGGTCCCTTCCAACCCCTACCATTATGTGATTCTGTGAATTGTAAGGGTAGCACTGTAGGTAAGAGGACCATGGAATTTTTTTCAGAGGGTTGAAGGTGAGCATGAAGTTGTCATTGTTTTATCCTTAGTGTGACTGTTATTGGTACCAGCTTCTACAGCTTGGAGGGGAAAAAAAAAAAAAGAAAAAGAGGTGAATCAAGGCTCTGAAAAAGATCAAGAATCTATTTTAGTTTGAAAAACATTGAATGTGTTTTATTTATCAGAAGGCCAAAACAGCTTGATGTTGAGAGGGGAGAGGGCTGGATATGTCAAACAGTAGAGCTTTGATTCAGGACGATCTTAGGAAATTTGAGGATTGGGCCAACAGAAACCTCATGAAGACTGACAAGAAGTGCAAAGCCCTAACCAGGGTGGAATTACCTAACATCAACTTGAATATTAGCCAACAGTAGGCTCTCATTCCAGTTCAGGCAATACCTAAGTGTGGGGCCTCATTAAGAGAAAAATATCCCCTTTTACTTGGCTCTGGTGAGGCTGCATGTGGAATGAGACTCCAATTTTTGGTGCCCCAGTTCAGAATGGGTATTGAGATGCAGAAGGGGTCCAGGGGAAGTGCCACAGAGATTTTTAGGGACCTGAAGCACACAAGCTAGGCTGAAGGTGTGGAGATTGGGCTTGTTTAGTCTGGCAAAGAGCCTCCAATAGTAGGCTACAATTACTTGTGGAGGAGTTAAAGAAATGATGAAGCTAAATTCTTCTCTGTGTGAAACAAGGGGCAGTGGTCACAAACTGCACCTTGGGAGATTTGGATTCATCATTACAAAAAATCATTACACTAGCAATGCTGCATTGAAACAAGTTTCCTAGAATGACTTTGGAATATCCATCCTTAGACGTTTTCAAAACTTATCTGGAAAATGACACTTTTGACCTTATCTGGTGTTGACAGTAGCGTGGCTTTGAGTGGGAAGTTGAACATGAGCTTGCAATGTTTCTTCCAGTCCACAGTTCTATGACTCTGTGATGCTCACATATGAGAGCACA
Source organism: Anhinga rufa (assembly GCA_013400875.1). Lineage (NCBI taxonomy): Eukaryota > Metazoa > Chordata > Aves > Suliformes > Anhingidae > Anhinga > Anhinga rufa. Next base: position 16,847 of record VZTV01031312.1, read on the forward strand.
CTCCATAACAGGTGCAGCTTTCCTAGTGGGAGACTCTTAAATTTATCAAGTCATAATGCGATATCATAAAAAGTCATAACAAGAAAGCTGAAGAGAGAGAGAAATCCAATTCTAGCAAGTGACAGAAATGGCTTTTCCTTAATGTAGTTTGATGAACAAAACCATATCATCATGCAATACTTCTCTTTGTAGTATAATTTAGTCATTCAACTCTGCCTGACAAATTCCCCGACTCCATTCTCTTCACTTCTATATTTAATTTTCCTGCCTGTCCATTTCATCTAGCCAGGCTCTTAAAAACCAGAGTTTTGGAAGATGTTGTCTAGAAATCTACTAGTTTGTAGAAAAACTCAGTCCTGCAAAGTTTCACGTCTAAATATCTTTCCAGTACTATAGGTCTTTGTGTCAATTACTTTTAATATTTTTTTATCATTTAATTTTGAAACATGTAGTTTCTCCCTTGTCTATGCCTTTTAATTTTCTTTCATTCTCTCATTGACTTTAATCCTCAATATTTCAATTTCTTAATAATGTATGTATTAATCATTATGAAGATATTTTGCATACTGATTTAAACTGTAAGTTAGATAACAGTTCCCCTCCCCCATATTTTCTCCTTCACTTCTTGCAGGTTATTAACTGAGGGTTTCTCTGCGTGGTATTCATTTGTTCATACGTATACGCAAACACAAAAATAAATAAAGTGGTGAAACAGTGGTGTATGCATGTTGAATTTAATAGGCAAAGTGCAAGGTAGGAAAAAATTCAGCTGTGAAAACCTTCTTTAAGAATGTAATTCATCTCACTTGAATACAAACCTAGATTGTCTTTCAGCTTTTCATGACTCTGAATAGTGGAAGCAATATCCTGTAATTATTACATTGTTTGAGAAAGAAAGGGGTGGATACTTAGATAATCTAGTGTATGCCATCACGAGAGACAGGACTTCAGCATGCAGAGATAATTTATGGAAGGTGTTTATCAAATCTTGATGTGAAGGCTGTGATTCTGAGTCTGATTTTCTTTATCTTTCATTTTTTATTTATATTACCAGTATGAAAGTTTTGCTATCCCTAATTCTCATAGTCTGGGAAGACTGTCAACATTAAACTAAATTCTTTACTGGCACCAACACAGTAGAAAGCAGTGGGATTCTGCCAGCAGGCACTTAGCGTCATATTGCTTCTCTGATCATTTCATCCCAGCAAGAAAAAATATTTCTTTTTCCTAGTTTAGCATTACGTTATTTTGCAGAAATACCCAATCAGTACTTAGAAACTATGGGAGACATTTATTTCACCTAACATTACTTATATTCTAAGTTTGACATTAGGTCTATAATCTGTACTAATCATAAACTCCCTGTGTTGTTAGCAGAGAGAAATGGAAGCTCCATAGGGTAATTCATTCCATGTTATGAGTCCCACATCTATTTTAGAGTCACTCACCTATGAAGTGCCTTCCTATCTCTGGTGATTATTATAAACTAGCTGACTAATTTTGACTAGATTTACACATTTGTCTAGATTTGCCTTGTTCCACATGGCAAAATTCAGATTTTCTTTTTCAAGTTCTAGGAAAGCCCATATACAGAATAAATGTGTGGCATTTTTAGCCTCTGTGTGAAAATGTTTAATGTTTCTCTAATTTAGACATAAGTAATTTGGATTAATTGTTGGTAAATTTGTCCTTTTCTTACCATGTTGTCTTGGAATTTTTGTTTTCCAAAGGAAAAGAAAAGACATTTTTTGCTTTGCCTGTTAAATAATTCTATTGGGAAAATGACAGTTTCCTACCATCTCTCTTTCACCGGTGCAGGTCACTTTTCATATTCAAAGTCCAATGTGAAAGAACAATCATTACCATTTTTTACTTCTCTAAAATAACCCCACATAATTGAAGTAATATTTAAGCAAAAAATCAGAGTATCTGATCTTTTGTTATGTAATTACTGATTATTCAGTAAACATGTATTTACTGAGTTTAAAGATATCCAGTTGGTGGCTGGTCACAAGTGGTTACCCATGGTTCTGTGTTGAACCAGTTCTGTTTAATATCTTTATCAATGATCTGGATGAGGGGATCGAGTGCATCCTTGGTAAGCTTGCAGGTGACACCAAGTTGGGCAGGAGTGTTGATCTGCTCGAGTGTAGGAAGGCTCTGTAGAGGGATGTGGACAGGCTGGAATTGATGGGCCAAGGCCAATCGTAAGAGGTTTACATGGCTATGTGCTGGGTCCTGCACTTGGGTCACAACAACCCCATGCAACGCTACAGTCTTGGGGAAGAGTGGCTGGAAAGCTGCCCGGTGGAGAAGGACCTGGGGGTGTTGACAGCCAGCTGACTGTGAGCCAGGAGTGTGCCCAGGTGGCCAAGAAAGCCAACAGCATCCTGGCTTATATCGGCAATAGTGTGGCCAGCAGGAGCAGAGCAGGGATGGTGCCCCTGTACTCGGCACTGGTGAGGCCGCACCTCAAATCCTGTGTTCAGTTTTGGGCCCCTCAGGACAAGAAAGACATTGAGGTGCTGGAGTGTGTCCAGAGAAGGGCAACAAAGCTGGTAAAGGGTCTGGAGAAAAGTCTGATGAGGAGTGGCTGAGGGAGCTGGGGGTGTTTACCCTGGAGAAAAGGGGGCTCAGGGGAGACCTTATCGCTCTCTACAACTACCTGAAAGGAGGTTGTAGTGAGGTGGGTGTCAGTCTCTTCTCCCAAGTAACAAGTGATAGGATGAGAGGAAATTGCCTCAAGTTGCGCCATGGGAGGATTAGATTGATTAGAAAAAAATTCTTCACTGAAAGCATTGTCAAGCATTGGAACAAGCTGCCCTGGGAAGTGGTGGAATCACCATCCCTGGAGGTACTTAAAGGACATGTAAATATGGTGTTTAGGGACATAGTTTAGTGGTGGACTTGGTAGTGTTTGGTTTACAGTTGGACTTGATGGTCTTAAAGGCCTTTTTCAACCTAAACGATTCTGTGATTCTATGATTCTATAGGGTTTTTTTCCACCCCATTATTATATAGTACATAATAATATCTTTAAAATAGTTTATACTTGGGTCTCTGCAGTCATGTTTCTTCACAGTATGTATCTAAACACTTAATACAACAAATAGTAAATGTGAAAATTTATTATGTATCTAAATTTTCCAACATCCTGTTTCCAAATTATCACAGTATTTGATCTTTCCCATTTTACTGATAGAAATGTTACACACAAAAATGTGCCCATCTATACAAATATTTTCCTCAGCTGTCTTTTATACTTGTCTAAAGTTGCCTCAGTCAAAAAGTGTTCCTTAAGAAGATATAAAAGAGGATAGACAACAAAATGAGTTAGTCTTCATGTCCAGTCAGTATTGATGTCTTTTGCTTCAGAACATACATAGTACCAGTGTGGGATTGTACAGTAGTTTTATCCAAGAGGATATTCGATTATAGTTTGAATCATACTGAAGGAAGTAATAATTCTGTAATTTTAACTATGCATAATCAACACAGTCCAGGCAGTTTAGTTTGGGTTATGTTTGATCTTATTGTATTATGTTTCCAGGTCTAATAATTAATTAGACCATCTACAAAATTTTTACCACATATTTATTTTAGTTTCTCCTATTTGTTCATTCTTAATTTATTAACAGTGGAAGATGAAAGAATTGTATTAACAGAAGTATTTGTTCATTGTCTGAGAGCCTGAGCAGATAGAAGTTTGCATTAGTGGATAATGTCACAAAATGGAGCATAGATTAAAATTGCTTTTTGTGTACGTTATTTGAATATATGAACCATTTTATGGATTAGGTTCATGTTTACTGCAAATGCAGAATTTTGATTTAGCGCACTCCTGTTGTGCCTAATTTTCCCTTTCTTTTTCCTTTTGCTAGATTGTTTTTGTTAGGTGTCAAGAAGCAGTCTCTGCAATTCTATATTTTTCAAACGAAACCACCAAATTCTGAGGCCAGACTTATCATTTCCATTTGAAAGATGTCCCTAAGTTATACTTTCAAGATTGTCTCATTTTTGTGGTGGAACATATCTTGACCTATTGTTCTGTAACACTGTATTACTGCTGCATGTGATAGCCAAGATGAACGCAAAATGAAGTATCTAGAGCAGTGGGGAAAAAAATCTGTTCCTGCAGACATTAACTTTTGAAGGTTGGAAAAAACCCTGTGTTCAAAAGTTGTTCCTATTTCAACAGACCTGTTCCATCCATCACTATTCAATGTAAAGTGTGTTTCCTACATCATGCATGCAACCAAAACATCAAAAATTAAGAAATACCATAAATTGAAATGTTGGGTGCAATGCATCCTTGTGTGCAGTGCTCTCTGGCATATTCTGCTGGATATTTGGCTTTTGAATCCTCAGTTGCTATAAAAGATTTGTCAGCAGTCACAATGCCTTGTCTTCCAGTTAGGTCATGTGATGGAAAGAACTTAAGTACTTTCTTAGGGTTTTATGTATGTTTGTTTGTTTGTTTAAAAAAAAACCACATATATTTTTCAAAGGCCTGAATATGGTAGACAAAAAAGATAGACACGTCAGTAAAGCTTGTTGGAGCAATCACCACAGCTCAGTTATAACCCATCAGCTTTTTCTTCATGTACCTTTCTATCTTTTAAGACTGTGAGCTGGAACATATATATAACATATTTTGTGTTGGAATCTTTTCATTGTCTGTGAGTTTTTATGATTGTGGTTTTAGAATATATCTACATTTATTCTAGATATTGTTATTGGTATTACTTTGATTTAATAGAATCAGACATAGTGTACTATAAGATTGTACCTGAAAATTAATTTTTTAGTATTTTAGTTTATTCAGATAAAAATCCAGGAAGAAATATTGATAGAAAAAGCACCTCTGGTAACACTATTCCTAAAGTTAAAATAGGAAGATGAGGTTTGTAGATAGACGTTTGTATAATTTATTAAAGCATCTGGATACCAGGAAAAGTTACACAAACTTTCAGACACACAAGTTCTTCTTCATGTCTGGTGCAGAAGCATCAGACTTCAAAGCTAGATCCAAGTTGAAAGCAATTGCTCAGAGTTTAATTACAGAGCATTTTTCATAAAACAGTCACTGCAGTTCTTACCTCTAGGTCCTGATCCTCACAACTCCTTCACAAGATGAAGCTTAAGACTAGGATACAAAAAGCTGTGGCTTTAGTAGAAGTATCAGTTTAATGGCACATTATAGTTTCCTTGCACATGCTTATCTCTTCATGTTTCACAGATTATAAAGTATCCATCTCTCTCTTTCATTACAACTTGCCTACCTTATCAACTCTTCTTCTTCCCTCACATATCCCCTCTACTCCACACAAGAAAGATATTATATGATCCAATACACTAAAATGGGCAATCTTCCCAACTTCTATTTTGGTTTGAAGCTCTTTATTCTGGGTTTTAAAAGGAGTTTGCATGCTCAAGAACTTGACTCATTTTTATCTTCTGGAAAAAAAAATATTGATGCATACAACTCTCTTCGTATCATAGATCCTCATAGATGGAGTTTCACCACCATTAGAATGTTCCAAACTACTGCACAAAAATTCATCTTTTGTCACATTGATCAAGGTAGAGATCCTAATCATAGGACAGCTTTCATTCTTGATGGAGCTTGTCTCAATTTATTTTTTTTTTAAAAGCACAAAAAGCTCAAATGACTTCTACATTTTTCTGTGAACCAGGTCTTGAGATTAGACTTTGCCCTACTGGAGTACATAGCTAGGAATTTCTACATCCTGTAAGGTTTTTGTTTCAGCAAATTCCTTATAGCTTCATAATCTAATGATCGTCTGCTAGTAGTTTTTTAGCAGCAAATGAAAAAACTTTAGGTCAGCTAAAATCAAATGGCATTGGCTGCATTCAAGGGGGGTAGTCCAATACTGTAACCAATTTCTAAGGAAAATAAAATTGGGTAGTGTTAGGAAATCAGACTAAAGATTTTTTTGCATGTTTTGAAGCCCTCAGAATATAGTTCTTTTTTGTTTGGGGTACAGTTTTGTATGTCTTTATTGTGAAAATTATAAACTCTGGTTCACCTTAAATTTTGTAATTAATTTATTTTTCTTGCTGCCCATAGCAGAGTATTTAAGAGAAATAAACAGCCATTTTTTAGTTTTTTGCAAACCCTGCCATTATTAATGTTGCAAAGCAACAATTTGTCTGTAACAGTATTGGATCATAAACCCACTGAAAGCTTGTAGCGCTACCCAACAGGGGAAAGAACTGCAGCTGTTGTAGTTGACAAGAAGCTTTCTAGTGCTTTCTGTGAAGGTGAGAAAGCTGTTCGATAACACTTATGACAGATAGCTCTCTATAAGCTTGCCTTTGAAGAGAAGCATAGATCACGGGCAGTTACTGAAATGTATCTGCATCTATAGCCATATCTGTAGCTGCCATATTGATGTCAGTCCTAATTTCTCTTTTAGAAATCTAATGCTGGTGAATGAAAGAATTAGCACCTGAAATTGTATTTCAAGTAATGTTTTATAGTACTATAAGTAATCCTACTTCCATTTTTCAGCGTTAGGCTGTGTAAAGCAGAAGTAGTATTATTCCTCTTTCTTCAAGGGAAATAATTTTATGCTGGAAATTCTGTGTTCACTCAGTGAGGCTATCCTTTGCCATAGAAATTAGTTTCCACATGGCACTTGGTAATTCTATTCCATAGGAAATGATGGAGACAATATTTATCTTGATCTTCATTTGTAAGAGAAGATAGAGATAATATTAGTGGAATCCATAGGATTATTAGGCATTTTGGTGAAACTGACAGCTACTTAGGCATGATACAAATTAACAAAAGAGATACTAATCTCCAGTATCTTTAAGTCCAAAGTTAAAACCTCAGGTTGAAAGAATTTTCCTTGTCTTGTTCCTTGTCTATGTAGGCACAAGAAAAAACACAACAACATTCGTATCTAGATGAAAAACCCATGGAAATAAATCTTTTTAATTATATTATGGTTCTTTGTGTCAGGCTTAGATTCACTTGCTCCTTCATGACCTACTTACAATTAAAATATGTATTCTTTTTGTTAATACTGTGTGTTGAAATTAGTCTAAGATGCATGCTAATCTTTCTTCAGAAAATACTGTAGTTCATCTTTTAAACATGAACTGTAGTGTAATCATTAGAAGATAATGTTTGATTAAAGTCTGAAATAATTTCTGGGATGGAACTTTAAATTTTACTGTGCCTTTGCTCTAAAGTATGAGTACTTTCAAGAATATCCCATATAACCAAACAAGTAGGTTTTACAGACAGTAGTTCTTCCATACGTTTGCAAACATGAATTCCAGCAAAAGAACATGGCAATTGTCTTAAGTAGATGATTTGATTAAGAAAAGGTGGAATATTTAAAATAATTCCTTTTGTGTCTGTTTTTGTGCAAAAGCAATCTATCCCATCTTAAGTTTAGGAATATGCAAATCATATTTAATCATTAATAGGCATAGAAAATAATTAAATTGTTGTAAATCTGCCTACTTCATATTTGCTGTGTGTTGAAAAAGAGAAATAAAGGCACTACAGTTTCTTAGAAAGATTTGATATATAGCTTTCCTGATATAATTGTGATCAGATTGCGGTTTTTGATTGCAGGATTTTCCCTGGACTGTAGTTGTTTCTAGACTAACAGACGCTGTTAATGAATGGTGACACCTTGAATGAAAATATTTGAAGAAATGCAAAATATAAATGTGCCTTCAACAAAGAGCTTTTTGACAGGTCACAAAAGGTGAACGCTCTTGAAACTGGCATTTTTTTTTTCTCTTTGTGTCAGTTCATCTCCTGAAGTATGGTACTTGTAAAAAACATTCTGGAAAAGCCAGCAGTTAATTTGAATACTAAATATTATTTAAAGGGAATCCAGCCTGCATTTAAAATAAAGATTGAATATAGAAAGCTTTTGGTTTTCATACAAGGTATTCTTAAACGATTGTTTATGCTTGTGATGCACTTTATATTGGGCCAAAGAAATCTTCAGATCTTTTCTCAGATATTATCTTTTCTATGTAAGATAAAGGTAACATTGGCATTAACAGACACTTTGACAATAATTTTGTCCACTCTGTAATTTCTTTTCAACTTTTTCATATTTTTACTCCCTAATCTCTGTATTTTGATACAGTATTTGTCATGACAGTCGTCTATGTTAAAGTTTCTGAGAATTTAAAATTTCTGCTTACATTAGATGAATGTGAAAATATTTGTAGATTAAACCTGAGTAGTGAGTCAGAGTTCTTTCTCTCTCCTGCTTCATTTCCACGTGGTCTTCAGCTTCGTATCTCCACAGGCTCCAAGGCCAGCATGTAGGTTTTGTCCTGATCCAAACACACCAATCTACTTAAGCTAGGCACATTTAGATTTCCTCTCTAGAGAGGAGAGAGATGATAGCACTCAAGGAGTTTAGTACACTTAATTATATTCTGATTAATTTATTGAGTATCTTTCCTGATAATTTAGGCTGAGAAATTTGAAATATCTGCTCTCTGTACTGAATTCCAGAGCTCTTAGAATTGTTTATATTGCTTGCAGTTGTGCATTGTTAGTGAAGAGAAAGGAGAAATTACATTTTAGAGATGTGTTTGCATGATGGTGTCCCCTATGCTTATTCCTGGATTTATGCAGTTTACCTGCTGTTCCTTCCTTAAACATTTAAGTAATCTGATATATGGTTAGCTGTGTTTAGCTGGCACGAAGCACAGGAACACCATTATAATACTAAAGTTTACATTATGGCTTTGCCCTAAAATAAAATAAAAATAAAAATATATTCTTTAGTATTGTGAGTTATTTCAAAAGTTCCCAAGTCAGCTGTGAAAGGGAATCAGAGTAATTTGGTGTAATTATGAGTCAAGATCAGATCTTAAATGCACAAAGATCTCTAAACCCAATTATTTTTACAGACTGAGAATATAGTTAGATAAACACTTTTTGCAATTCAAAGTAGAAGATTCTGTATATCTTTAGTTTGATAATTATACACTATGAAAAACTGAAGAAGACAAAGATATTTGTAGATATAACTTAAATATTAAGTACTGTTCTTAACATTAGCAAAAAGTAATTATAATAATAATTATAGGCTCTATTGCATGCAAGTGTGAATGTGGGTCTGTGTGTATATGCTGTCTTAGAGATAATTATTAAATCTGTGTGAAAAATTACAGTAAGGAGTTGAACTAATGCATGTTCTGGTGAGGCTGTAAAAATGTAGCCAGAAAGAATATTTGTTACTTTGTCATTGTAGTAATTTGCTTTGAAACAGTTTGTTTTACTATGCACCAGA
>VZTV01031332.1:0-15152 GCA_013400875.1 Anhinga rufa
GAGCAAACCTTGCATGATCCAGCAGCTTCTTTCAAGGCTGTGGATAGAAATCTGCTTTAGATGATCACAGCTCATCAAAGTTTCCAGTCCCTGAAACAGAAATTACTTTCTGAGTGGAAGAGACAGGTGAAATCTTTGGAATCTTCCCTACACAATTCCCTGAGGACTGGCAGCTTCCTCAGCTATGCAAAAGCAACCATTTCCACAGCACTGCTAGAGAGAGCTGCTCAGTGCAGCCCAAGCCTTGGAACATATCTGGCTTCTAGATAAGATATTTTCTGCCTCTCACTAGAGCTCCAGCAGAGATTTTGATTCATGCTTTGTTAACTGAAAAACTTACCACGTATTAATTAAAATATCTGGGGACTGTTTGAAGGGACTATTATTTGTCATTACCCACAGAAAATTAAAAAACTCTAAAAAGGCAATCTGAGCATCCATATAACCACAGTCTCAGTGTTTATGTGAAGTACTATATATCATGCAAGTCAGTAGCTTTACATGTAAAGATTGTTTGCATAATCCCCTTCCTAAATGTTCACTTAACTGTCTCATATAGCCACTTCCAAAAAGCTGCTGGCACTTCCACTGACTATGGATATAATAACATCATTACCTTTCAAACTATCTTTGAGATGGGGTATGACCTAGAATGTCAACATAGTATAACTGTGTACTGAAATCCTAAATCAGATAAAGACACGATTACTAAAGATGGGCAAAGACAGATGGCCATGAAAAGTACCGGTTGTGCCACAAAACTTTATTACCTATTCTATATTCTAATCTATCAGGAACCTGCTCAATTTCTGAAATCACCGCAGTGCTTTAAACATGGCAGACATTACATTAGGTAAAGAAGGATGCATGCAAATATCTTTAGCATGCACTTTTACCATTGTAATCTTTTTTTTTCTTCATAAAAAATAAACAGTTTGAAATATACTGTTTAAAGCTGTTCTAGTTCAATTTGTATTTCTAAATTACATCAACATGCTTTTATAGCATAGAGGAACAGCTATTTAGAACATAAAGCAGTTATTTTATATCATCTTTATTTCTAAAATCATATCTAGCTTGATAGAGAAGAAAGTAATTGTTAAAAAAAATGGATAATTTCAAACCTAAATATATTTTAAATTTGGCTTCTCTCACTGGAAGGACACCAAATGTTCTGCAGATAGTCCAAGTAAGTCTTTTATACAGAGAAACATCTCTTTAAAGGAAGTACCAGTCAACATTTCTTCTGACTTTTCATCAGTGGGAAGGAATACAAAAAAAATTTCTGCTATGTCAGCTCCCAGGACCACACCCAGAAACACACTGATACACATCTACTTCCTTTGCTGAACGGGGATGGATAATTGGTCTTAGCTTTGAAATCTGGATCTAAAGAATCCTTTGGCTGGGCTAAATTATCATGCCCTTACACTATAAATTATAGGTGATATTCAAAGAGATCATTAAGCTAGAATCTACAGGCTTCCAAGGAAACTTTCAGCTTAATCCATCTGAATGTGAGTGCCATCAGCAAAAGGGAGATTATGTTAACCCTGAAATCAGAAGAGCAGTAACAGGTTCTAGATGTGTCCAAACTACCATTCACTCACCTGGGGTGTATATGCATAGCAATGAAAGAATGGCTACACTGACTTTAGCTTTCATTAATTAATTATCTATTCTAGGGTGTAGGGTATGCGTGGTGTCGTATACTCACTGCTGCTTCATCTCTGATAGCAGGAAACACACACTGACTCAAGGTAGGAATCTGACTTTGGCATAGTGCACAGTCACCTCTGAGAATTAGTCATCTGTCATCTGGTTTTCCCTGTAGCTTGTTCCCCCCATCTCCTGACTCTCTGCTTCTGTCCCCTCCTCTCATTTCTGTGATACTAGTCAAAATATATGTGCTTTGCTAAATGACTTGAGCTCTGAATATCTTCTGAGATTTATCACAAGAGCTGATTCTTGAACTTAAAACTTTAATGCCACTCTTACAGTCTTATAATTCAGAGATAATTTCACTGAGGATAATTCGCTAAGATCAATCAGATCTAAAAAAAGATAGGGTGGGGAAAGAGAAAAATGAAACCAGCAAGTAATGTACCAGCAAGACACTCTTTAACAGAACACCTTTCATTAATTCAGATTTCTAATTAACCCTGGAACACTTGCAAATCATGGACAATGAACATCTACAAACAAACAAAAATGAAAAAAGCCACTGAGTTTGCCATGCAGATCACCTATTAGGTTGCATAATCTGACCTAATATACTATATGCAGATGTTTCTGTGTACGTAGAAACCAAAACTTGAATGTCAAGCATCATTAAAGCTTTGGATTCTCATTTATTATTTTTAATGTCTGCATTAATTTTCTTCTCTAAATTATCCCTCTATGTTTACTGTAAGTTATGCAGAATGACTTCCAAGTTGAAACAAGCTTAGCGGTATCCCCGCTGGTTTTGCCAGAGGCAGGCTTTGTTCTGGCTCACCTGGCAGAGCTGTACTGATGCCTGTGCCTCAGGACAACCGCAGGTCTCGGTCTCGTCTGCGCTAATGCTCAAATTGGAGTTTGTGAAGGATACTGTAACTCAAATTGTTGCATGGTCAATCGTTCCCCACTGATTATCAAAAAAAGTGCTTAGCATATCACTTTTCTGTTATTACTTTGTTTTGATAACTGCGGCTTAGGCTTTTACCCTGTTTTCTACCTCTTACACTGCCTAAAACCAAAACCGCTAATATCTAGTCTTGACTTACTTGAAATCCTAAATATGAAAGGAAAAATGATCAGTAACCTGAAGTGGGCTAAAGAGAGAGTAAAGGTCCATTGCCTCAACGTGAGAACACATCCAAAGCCACTACAAAAGCAACGCATCTAGTTGCACCCAACAAACATGTAGAGCACAGGTTCCTCCTGCTACATCCACCTGGGAAGAAGAGAGTCAAGAATACTCCCCTTGCTCACCTCTTAGAGAAACCCCTGGATAGATGCATTTTTTTCCCTTCTCTTTTCTGGATGGACTTTAGCAGAAGTCACAGCAGCTGGCCTTAGGAACTAAAACTGGAAGCATCTATGGAGCTTCACAGTCTGCCCATTGATTTCTGACCCCACAGAGCAGAAAGAGAAGCCCAGGTTCATCATCCTTTATACCTTGTGCTTATCCATAATGGGATAAGGATACTTGTAAATAGTAACTAACATTTAATTTAGAGAACTGGAAATTATATACTCTTAGAAACTACAAACTCTGCATGATAAGAAGTAAGCTGTTTTATTTTTCCAAAGAGAAAGTTGATGAGTCCTATAATGAATAAAGCACCCATCTGTTAAGACTAGGGATGATTTAATCCCATCTTGATTTTTTTTGTTTTTAAACCTTAGGAGAGAATGGGTGACAGATTGATTTGCAGTGGTGTTAACTTCACAAATTGGTGTGATCCCCGCTCTCTGTAACCCTGCTGGAAGCGCCTTCCCCACACCCACCCACCCCAGGAGCTTCGCTGCCTGTGTAACAGGCACCCTGGCTCTGACACAGCCCAGCTGTATTGCCTTGACTCAGGGGGCTAAAACAGACCTGTGAGAAAATATGTAGAGAGATAGGAAAGGTGAAATTACAGCCAGAGGGCAGGCTCGTTGAGATGGGATTGCTGTCACCTTTTTGATTCAAGAGGAAAAACACCTGCATGGAAAGAAGTGCTGGGTCTGGCTGGGATGGAGTTAGCCCTTCATTACAGCAGCCTGTACGGTGCCATGCTTTGTGTTTGTGGCTAAAACAGTGTTGGTAACACATGAGTGTTTTGGCTGTTGCTGAACAGTGCCAAGGCTTTCTCTCTCTTCCTAGCAAGTAGGCTGGGGGTGCACGAGAAGCTGGAAGAGGACACAGCCAGGACAGCTGACCCCAACTGACCAAAGGGATATCCCATACCATAGGATGTTGTGATCAGCAATAAAAGCCCAGGGAAGGAAGGGGTAAGGGGGTATGTTTGTGGTTATGGTGCTTGTCTACCCAAGCAAGTCTTATGAGTACTGAGGTCCTGCTTCCCAGAGGTGCCTGAACATCTGCCTGCTGAGGGGAAGTAGTGTATAATATTATTTTTTTTTTGCTTTGCTGGCTTGCACAGCTTTTGCTTTCCCTATTAAACTGTCATTATCTTGATCCCTAAGTCTTCTCATCTTCCTTCTATTTTCACCTTCAAACAAGAAGTTTGGGTGTTGGCTGGGGTCAACCTGCCACAAAAGGTATAAAACTCTAAAGAGAAAAAAAATAAAATAACCCTATTTGTTTCTGCCAATGGAGCTGGCAAGATATAGCAACTCAGCAACCTGAGGATGCAATCTAGAGATCTGTGGAAGATGATCTCTCCCTGCCTGACTGAAGCCTCCCTGGCCAGCAAAGAATCTTTGTGTGCCTTACTCGCAGTGGTGAGCTTAAGAGCTCAGTAAATCTTGCCACCTTATTTATGTGTCAGCCAATAAATAATTGCTTAAGGTTTTAGGTTGTATATATCCTGGTTGCAAAAGACTCTGCATCAGGCCAAAGATGCTTGAACAAACTGACACATGCTGCTATATAAATCTCAGATATTTTGACAAGCTGCATGCAAAAGATTTACACTTATGTGTACAGATGCTATGTAGAAAAGTTTGATCTGTTCTGTGCAGGCAGTATCTACTGGGGGCTCTAGCATCTCAGAAAACCCTAACCTCCATGGCCAAATTACACTCTTGCAAACTGCTAAGTTTATAAACAATTATGACATGGTGTACTGCAGGTCTGCTATGAACGTTGCAATGTACAAACTACGGAAGAATATACCTTGCCAAAGTCTGCTGTCAATATTCCACAACTCACTCAGGCTAATCAGATGGCTCCACTTACTATCACAGTAGCAAAGCACCGACACTTTTCACCAAGGGGATAAGTGTAAGATAATTTTTTCCATTATGTCAATGTTTGTTTTATGTCAGCTAAGAATCTCTTAATGAAAAAAAGCCAAAATAGCTTCATCCGGACAGGTAACAGCTAAGGACTCAACATTTCTCTGGGAAACAAGAGCACAGTTCCAGATCTGCTGCCTTGAAACAAACCCTGGCTCTTCTGCCACCCATGTTGCACAGCAGTCCCCTGCAATGCAGCTACAGGGTACTCCAGGGTGATTTCTAGCTTCACCTGAGAGCTCACTGAATATGTAATATTCATTAAAACAGATAACTTCAACAGAATCTTGATCTCCCACTTCATGGATGACTACCATAAAAAGCAGGAGAGAATCATGTCTCTCTCCACTGCTCTAGCTGTTCCTTTACATATAAATAATTAGGAAGTAATTTTAAAAAGATTTATCAGAACATTCCTACCAGTTCCAAGCCTTCAGCCTCCCCCCTCCCAAGACAGGACTTTGTTACTATTCCTGTCTCTCTGGTTTACTCACTCATAATGGATCCATTTGATCTCCTGAGCCCACAGAAAGCTTTGGGGGTGAAGGGATGGGGGACAAAGAGGGTTGACAAAGGCAGTGGTAGATGAAAACCCTCTTGTAGCTGAGATTTTAAAAGCTTTCTATGGATTTGGACACTCAAATCCCTGTTAACTTTTACAGCATCTTAAGGAAAACAGGCAGTTTGCACCATTTAATGAAACTCATAAGAGGAAACAGTGCTGAGATGAACAAGGAAATGAACTAGAATTTACTTCCTGATTTTTCCATATGTTTTCTGTGCAAGCTACTTGCACTTAACCATGAACATAAATTTACATTTTCCCTTTTATAGATTGCAAATTTAAGCACAGGATATATGAAGCCATTTTTTGTAGACTATATAGTAGGCCTGTAAAAGGACAAAACCAGTATCTCGCAGGGACAAGGAAAATGACAGCACTCAGCAGTATAACATGGAACTCAGCTTTATGGTGATGAAACAGATGAGTTATACCACAATGTAAATGAGATGATTTTAACAAATTACATTTGAAGGTACAATAATGGACTAACAACAGTATCCCTCTCAGGTACTTAAGACGTTATTGGTAATATGTAATGGTAAAAGACACTGGGAATATATGGACACATCTTCATACTTATGAGTTACAAGTGACATAGAAAGCATCAACTAATGTTATTAAAATTGATATGCTAATGAATGAACATACTGTTCTCCACTTTTAAAATAAATTAAATTATATTTTAACCTTTTCTTCTTAATTTAAATTCATAGTCAGCATGCTGTGTTCGAAGTTTGATATGTTGTCTAGCAATTCGTTCTCCAGAAGTATTTACCAGTTAGCTAATAGTATACTACTCCCTGCTTTTATTTTCCAAGCATACCTCAACTGTTGTCTCAGCAGTAAAAGGAAGACTGGGGTTACAGTGGGCCCGCTGCTGAACAAGGCAGCAGCCCTGGTGATGTAGTATCCAGAGAAGGCAGAGTTACTGAATGCCTTCTTTGCTTCAGTCTTCACTGCTGAGGCTGGCCCTCAGGCATCCCAGCCCCCAGAGGAGAGAGAAAGAATCTGGAAAAAGGAGGACTACCCCTTGGTTGAGGAGGACGGGGTCAGAGATCACCGAGACAAACTGGGTCCTCACAAATCAATGGGCCCCAAGAGTGCTGAAGGAGCTGGCGGAAGTTCTTGCTGAGACTCTATCATCTTTGAAAGGTCATGGAGGACAGGAGAGGTGCCCAAGGACTGGAGGAAGGCAAATGTCACTCCAATCTTCAAAAAGGGCAAGAAGGATGACCCGGGAAACTACAGACCAGTCGGCCTCACCTCCATCCCTGGAAAGGTGATGGAGCAGCTNGGGCTGGAGCATCTCCCTTATGAGGAAAGGCTGAGAGACCTGGGTTTGTTCAGCCTGGAGAAGAGAAGACTGAGGGGGGATCTTATCAATGTTTATAAATATCTGAAGGGCGTGTGTCAGGAGGATGGGACTGGACTCTTTTCAGTGGTGCCCAATGACAGGACAAGGGGCAACGGGCACAAGTTGGAACACAGGAGGTTCCACTTAAATATGAGGAAAAACTCCTTTCCTGTGAGGGTGCCAGAGCAGTGGCACAGGCTGCCCAGAGAGGCTGTGGAGTCTCCTTCCCTGGAGACATTCAAACCCCGCCTGGACACGGTCCTGTGCCCCCTGCTCTAGGTGTGCCTGCTCACGCAGGGGGGTTGGACAAGATGATCTCTTGAGGTCCCTTCCAACCCCTACCACCCTGTGATTCTATGATTTCCTCCAATAAGCAAACAGAACTTCTTTTTGCACTGACACAGCCAGCAGCCACCTTAAAACCATCCTTTGTAATATACCCATGACTAACCATTGGGAAATAGCTGCAATTTGTACTAGAGTAATGCAGTGCACCATATTGGGCAATTATTGTGATGAAGCTCTGAATTTAAAACGTACAGTTCTACTGTGTGAGAGTTGGCTCAAGTGTCAGGCCAGAGTCACATGCTGTTCAGGTCAAGATCTCCCTAGCAGGCTTGCCCCCCTGTTGCTGGGGCACATCTAGATGGCAAGAAACAAACCAACATACTGTACGAGTTAGTCAGTGTCCTGAAAGGAAATCTGCAGACAGACCTTGCTCATAGCAGGTAATGAGGAACCAAGGCTTCTCAAGGAAAGACTTGAGCTAATTAGTCTTTTGGATGTCATGCCTATGATGCCACTCTCTGGATGCACATTATGAGCTACCACATTATGTCAGCTACCACAATTACAAATCATGGCTGGTTTATGTAATCAGTAAGGTACATCCGACTAATGGCCATTCCTTGATGAGGTTCAAACTTGATAGGACTTCATAGGATCCTACCAGCTGGGCAACAGAGTAATTTGCTTTTCTGACTCCTTTCAGCAAATTTACCCAGTCATCATACAATTTCTTGATGTTACATATCAGCATAATCATTATTAATTTCCCATATTGGAGTCCCATATCTTCTTCAGACTTGGTGTTCTATTAATGCCTTTTCCCAATCAAATTTAAAGATCAATCTATGAAATTATTACCACTCATTAGGATGTTATGGATAATATCAAAGGAGATTTTAACCAAATGGAAATGCTGAATTGTGGTATCTTGCAAGTCAGTTTTGTGTTGAAAAATTATATCCATACTATAAAAGGACTTTTATGTACTATAAAAAAACCCCAAACATTTATATGCTAGTCTTGCATGTGTTTTGTTCCCATGTTCACTAGAAGTCACCTCTATGACAGTACGTAATACCTCTTGTAGCTAAAACAGTGGTGAAGAGTGTTCTTTTGCTATGTCTGAAAGCTGGACCAAATTAAAAAATCAGAGAAGCCTACACATGTAGTTTTGGCTTACATGTCCTTTTTCTTCTTATCCTTTGTCCTGACCTATTTACAGCCTTTCTTGCAATAAAGTTTGAGCTACCTGTACACCTACACTTACCTAGTTGCCAAGATACACACCACGGATATTTGTACCCTTTACCAATGGCACAAAAGGGACTGTTAGACCAGGGAGAAGCAGCATCTGTAGTAGCCTGCTGTGTCTACACTGGGTTTTGAACTAATGTGACCTGCATTACTGAAACTCTTTGAACAAGACTATAACTTGTATGTATCTGTCTTCTGCAAGTGACTACCTTCCAGCAAAACAATGACAATCCCTATTTTAATAACATTTCAGCTGTAGAAATCAAAAATATGTGAAAGCCCTATTTAAGAAAAGCTCTGAATACATTTGAATCTATCTCTTTTTGACTGCATCAACATCATCACACATTAATGCTCCTTTACATGAATACCATGTGTCATTTGAACCATCTTCTATAAAGGCCATATCAGAAACTAGGCCTTACCTAAATATTGAAGTTATTTCACCAGAAACATTCCCATCGCACCTAAAGGCACTTGGGTAAACTTATAAAAATAAAATCAAGACAAGAAGTAGGTACATAGCTTAACGATAGCACTCCCATTACAGTGAGGAATGCTATAATGTCAGTTCCTGAGTTCCTGCGTTCTCCTTGCTCCAAATCTATCAATCAGAGATGTCTGGTCCATCGCATAAACTGGGACAGAATTCAATCAGTCTGTGTTATGAAACACAGACTATGATATTACCCAGATCTTCCAGTGTCGTATTATAAAGCAAATGAACTATAAAGGATAAAAAGATCTGAAAACCTGAAGACAATGGGGTTTTTTAAAAACGTCCATTACAACACCTATGAAAAAAAAGATAAAGGGAACATAGAATTTTTCACAGCATATATTAAGATGAACTAGAACAACTTTAAATAATCTAGGCTCAAGAAGCACCAATTTTTAAAAAATAGTACATTGGTATGACTTTTTGGGGCAGTGAGACTAAGTGAGTTACTAACGGTAACCTAAGAAAGGTTCACATTACACTGCATATTAAGATACAGTGTCTAGATGCTACATATGATAGTGCACAAGTCATTTGAAAACCAGAGTACTTTGTTAATAAAACAAAAACCCTTAATGTTCAACAATTAAATAATATACTGTTCCATTTCCATGGAAATTCATAGACTGCAGTGCAATTTATCATTACTCTATTACACTCAGCCCACAGAAAAAATACCACATCTCATCAAAGTTGATTACTAAGAATAAACAAGACATCCAAAGAATGGAAGAAAAATTCATTAACATATCATTTTCATAAGCCGACATGGTTAGATAATGAGGCCCAGAAATACTAAATCACACAGGAAGCCTATGGAAAATCTGAGACGTTACCACAGATACGCCAAAACCCAGTTTGGTACCCTGCCACGTAAAACTTTCCTATCTCTAAGTTTATACCTGTGCAGATCTTGAGAGAAGTAGTTTAACATTAAGAGGAAATGCAAAAAAATATATTAAGTTGTTCAGCCTGGACAGTATTTTAGATATGGCTTATCCTGCTTTGCTGGAATACTTGATTTCTTCTGTTTTAAAACACCTGTTTCAAGAAGACACTATTTTCACTGTAACTAATCACAACTGGAACTTGTTCAGGAAAGGGTTTTAATAAATAAGTCTAAGTGTGGGGAAAAAAAAATCATACATTACTCAGCCTGTCTGGACTGATACTGCTAGCTCCCTGTTTAAATAGGCAGGCAGAAAGAACTGCTTGTACTTGTTATTCAGTGGGAAAAAGAGAAGAATGCTAACTTGTGCCAAATATTTTTAAGTGTTATGAATTTACATCAGCTCAGAAGTATATGCTTTTGAATAATGAATTTTTAAGTGAGTTAGATTTTTCTTCTGTTCCTTAAAATGCTTTTTCCCCATTTAAAAAAAAAAAAAAGAAAAATATGATGTCACACTGTGAAAATACAACAGGCTGACTTTTATAATCCAGTGTGCGTGACACCTACATCTTCATGATGAAAGCTGCAAACTGCTTGTTCCTTATGCTTAAATTTTTCATTAATAGACAATGACTTACAGATCTTGTCTGCAAGCAACCCCAGTTCTCATAATTCTGAGACAGAAATATTAACTAGATGAAATGACAGATACTGGATGTTCCTTGTTTCTCCTCCCATTTTATCTCAAAAATTAAGTCCTTTTTATCTTGCTCCTCCACAACAACAAAAGCTGGTCTATTGTTTACTCTACAATTCCTTCTGCAATCAATATCAAAGATTCAGTATGTCAGTCATATGAAGAGATCCAGCCATTTTAAAAAATGGCACTGTTTAAAAAAAATCATAGAATCATAGAGGGTTTGGGTTGGAAGGGACCTTTAGAGATCACCTAGTCCAACCCCCCTGCAGGGAGCAGGGACATCTTCAACTAGACCAGGTTGCTCAGAGCCCCGTCCAGCCTGACCTCGAATGTCTCTAGGGATGAGGCCTCCACTACCTCTCTGGGCAACCCATTCCAGTGCTTCACCACCCTCAACATACACATTTTCTTCCTTATATCCATCTTAAACCTACCCTCCTTTAGTTTAAAACCATTACCCCTTGCCATGTCACAACAGGCCTTGCTAAAGAGATCGTCCCCATCTTTCCTATAGTCCCCCTTTAAGTACTGGAAGGCCGCAATAAGATCTCCCCGCAGCNCACACACAAAAAAAACCCGGCTTTTAGTTGGCATTTTTGCTGTCAATATTAAAAAGGCAAACACCAGTGTGGGTAATGGATGAATGGGTGAACTAAAAAAAGCACTTACTGGGTGCCCAAAACACCTGCAGAGCCAAAAGGAAAACTGGGGACTCAAACCAAAGAAATAATCACGATATGCACTCAAAAATACCAATTGGACAATGAATGCAACACATAACTGGGTTAAAATAAGTTTTGATTCCAGAGAAACATATTAGCACAACAGTGATTATTTTTTTTAAAAATTTTTTGACTACTATATGAAGTGTTTATATGTGAAAAAAAATAATTTTCTAGGTAGGTATGGAGAACATGATTCCCAAAGAAAAGCACTATTGTACAGCTGAGATTTTGTGTATTCTTTTAGTATTGCAGTTTCACGTATTACAAATGCAGTTCTTAAAGAAAAAAAAGATGCAGTCATGCATAATAGAAACTTTCTATGTCTTTAACAGCATGAAGAATCTCAAGCATCAAATCACTTTCTTGGGGAAAAAAGGATGGCAAGCAGCAATCCTTTCTGCACATTGCTTACATTACAGAACATGGGAACTGCATTATGCCAGCTGTTTTGCTCAGGAATGAATCAATATTGGCAAAGGGTCAGACCAATATATTGAGATGATATTTATTCTCCTGTCTGTCTTTCTTCTCCCTACCCTCACACAGCCAAACTGTAGAAATCACAGTGAACGTGTCTGTGAGGCTGATGTTGTCACCAGACGACAACTCAAAGCCAAGGCAGGTGCTAAAGTACCATTGCTCACCCTGGAAGGTGCCTTTGGCTGTGCCCCATTTCCTCCCATACCCACACCTACCCAGTCTAAAGAAGCTTCCATCTGTTTCATTTTCAGATGATCTACTTTCTGAGATCATAAGTTAGAGCAAATGAGGCTGGTCCTTAGGTTAAATAAGAGTATAGAATTTTATTAGTTTCTTAAATTCCTTGTTTGTTTTTTAATTAACGTGGTGGGGGGGATTACACATTTTGTTGATACATTTCTATTTGTAATCTTTTAATGTAATTATTTAATGGCCTGAGGCCAACAACAGATAAGGTTGTGTGCAAACACAGCAATACCCACAAACAAAAGTACATACCCCATGTTGTGATTTTATATGCTTAAAGCACAACAAAAACTAAGTAATCATTTCTGCAGCATTTTGATGTCAGGGGAATATATTTTTATTCCCATTTTATAAAATATGATGGCACACTGATCCTACAGGGTGACAGAGACAGCAACCTCAGATACTTGCTTATTTGCAATGTCAGAAGTTTATTAACTTCTGTTTCCACAGCTCCACAGTAAACAGTCTTACTGTTTGCCAGATAATCTTCTCCCTGCAGAAGCCTGTTGCTGTAGCAACCTGTTGGAACAGCCGGGATGCCAAAGTGACCACACTGTATGTGCGCACAAACCAAAACAGTTCCAGAAGAACCAAGTTGAAGTGACAGAACAAATCCAGCTGCAGCACTGCTGAATAGAGTATTTCTGCAGTTATAATATTGTTTAGGTAGTTCAATCCACCGAGAATAAGTCTCTTTGTACAGGCAAGAACATCAGAAGACTTCATGTAGATGGACATCAGCATAAGTGCAGTCTATTAATTTCTGGTGATTTCCCCCCCAGACACAGTACAAAATGTGGTCCTGAATCCATCAGAGACTACCGAAATATGGACTTATCACCCTGACAACTTGTTTTCAAGCCAGCTGACACCTATATGCTCTTTGCAGCCAGGTCTTAAAGTGACCTCGACTATGTCATATTTATGGCATATTTCCAGTACTAAGTTTGAACGTTTGGATATTTACTAGAACTATTTTAATAATGAAGTATCAGGTTGATTTGTACATTAATAAAGTAAACACAGCAAAAAGATAGTTGAGTGCTGGGATCGGTATAATTCACGTGACAAATAAAAGCCATATCCTTCATGTACCAGCCAGTATAGTTACAAATTCATATTTAAGCATTTCTCAAAGCTGGTAAAATTAAGATACAAAAGGCTGTATAAAACAGTGTCTCCTTACAACTTTGGCAGCAGTCTTGGCTTTGGAAACTGCACAACCTCATTTCCCTGTCTCTTCTTCAGTTTGCACATGCAGGGGTTTTGTGGGTATTTTTATTATTTGGCTTATCTCAGTCTCCCACTGATCATGACATTCAGGAGATGTGCTTACATATTCACACATATGCATGCATACATCTGAAATCGTATTTCTGTGTGTATATGTAATGCATGGAATATTACTCATACCTATAAGAGGGATGGAAAGACATACATACACAAGACACTAAGCATATAGCACAATAATAGGATTAAGACTATAGTCAACTCTAGTAGCCTTCTTAGAAACATGCAAATATATTAAAATAAATACAAGTAGAGAATTTATAATGACTACATATGTAAGAATGGGGATATGATAAAATACATTTATTCAAAGTAGAATAAAACTGTAGATATACTTCCCTACGAAACTGAGAGATGAAATATACTTCCATGTGCAAGCAAGCAGACACACCAGGATGCATCCAGCATGCATGTGTTCTATGTATGTATTACTTACACATTAATTACAGAAACTAACTACAGAAACTGGTTGATGTTGGAAGGCACCCCAGGAGATTATGTTGTCCAACCCCCCTGATCAAGCAGGGCCACCTAGAGCCAGCTGTCCAGAACAATGTCCAGGCTGCTTTTGAATATCTCCAAGGATGGAGACTCCACAGCCTCCCCAGGCAGCCTGTGCCACTGCTCTGGCACCCTCATAGGAAAAAAGCGTTTCAGAAGAAACCTCCTATATTTCAGTTTGTGCCCATTGCCTCTTGTCCTGTCACTGGGCACCACTGAAAAACGCTTGCCTCCAGACTCTCTGGACTCTCCCTTCAGGTACTTATATATACTGATAAAAACCCCCAAGTGCCTTCTCCAAGGCTAAAGAGTCCATACTCTCTCAGCCTTTCCTCACAGAAGAGATGCTCCAGTCCCTTCATCATCTTGGTGGCCCTTCACTGACCACTTTCCAGTATGTCCATGTCTCTGTTGTATACTGGGGAGTCCAGAAATGGTCCCAGCACTCCAGATGAGACCTCACCAGAGCTGAGTATAGGGGGTCCCCTCCCTTGACCTGCTGCCAATACTTTGCCTAAGGTGGCCCAGGATACCATTAGCCATCATTGTGGCTAGGACACATTGCTGGCTTGAGGTCAACTTGGTGTACACCAGGACCCCCAGGTCCTTTTCTGCAAAGCTGCTTTCCAGACAGCACCTCTTCCAATTGCCATGATCACTGAAAGATTACTGAGAGTGGCCTCGCAGTGACAACAGCCATCTCCCTAGCACTTGTGGGTGCATCCCATCAGGGCCCATGGGTTTATGTATGGTCCAGTTGCTTAAGTATTCTCTAACCTGATCCTTTTCTACCAAGGGTAGTGGTTGTAGTAAATTAGTTACATAGAGATAATTGGTGAATGTATACATAATTAGTACCTTTGTACAGATCAGAAACCAAATCACAGGTTACAGAAGTTATCTATATTTAAAACAAAACAAAACCAAAACCAGAAGTGGGTTTTAATCAAAAAACTGAGTCTCAACCTACTGCTGCTATTCTGTTCTTTAAGGCACTTCCTTCCTTCCAGGCAGCAGAACAGAGTTTCATCTTTACTGCCTGGAATTCAGCAGCAAGGGTCCCTTCTTGCTCAGAACATTTTTCTGTATAATAGATGCATTTTATGTAACAAAACACAATCTGGACTGGACTTTTAATCAAGCTGATTTAAGTCCCTGCTTTAATTATAACCAGATAAACAATCATAACCAGTGGAAGTTAGAGGAGGTATAAAAGATAGCTTAATTTGACTCATTTTCTTCCTAAAATGAAAATATTATCTTTTCTAGCTCATATTGTATTGTACCAGCATCAACATCTGTAGATCCAGTAAATATTTTCATGTCAATGTTTTAATAACATTAAAATCCTCTTTAATTATAACAGCACAGATCAGTTTTCCCTGAATTGTATTACCAAAAATGCTTC